>CM076584.1:440057607-440172256 GCA_034641835.2 Pinus albicaulis
TACCTGCTCCTCAAAAGCAGAGATATGTCAGGAGATTTTAGGTTTAGTTGGGTACTATTTAAGTTTTATCAAATATTTCAACAAGTTGGCTTCACTACTATTTGGTTTGTTGGCCAAAGAATTTGAGTGTACCTGGTCCAGTCTCTGTCAAGAAGCTTTTGATATCATTAAGGGAAAGTTAACTACTCCCCCCATTCTTCGAGATCCAAATTGTCCACTCTTCCTTTCCACATCCACACAAATTCATCAGAAAAAGCTATGGGGCAGCCTTGGGGTAGTTAGCAGACAAATTACCTTATGCAATCTATTTCATTAGTAAGAACTTGTCCAAGGCCAAACTCAATTATACTGTCACAGAGAAGGAACCGTTAGCCATTTTCCATGCTTCAAACAAATTTAGACATTATATAACTAGTTATCAGACCTTTATACACATTGACCATGAAACCATCAAATATTTAATGAACATGCCTGATGTTAATTCTAGAATAATTAGATGGTTGTTACTATTACAACAGTTTGAACTAACCATTGTCGATAAACTAGGAAAGGAGAATGTTGTTGCAAATTTTTTATCCAGGTTATCTCAGCCTGCAGATGAAGAAGTAATGGTGGATGACCAGCTCCCAGATGAACACCTCTTTTCTATCTCATCACTCTCTCCATGGTTTTCTGACACAGCTAACTACTTGGTTGCTGAAAATGTCCCTCCTAACGTCTCATCCAAGGAGTAGAGAATATCTTTAGAAAAAGCGCCCCTTTCTCCTAGATTGGGGGAAATGTCTTCAAGCTAGGTCTTGACCAAATTCTTAGAAGATGTGTGAGAGAGGAAGAATTGTTTGACATCCTCTCTGCATGTCATGATAGCCCTTGTAGAGGCCACTTTATTGCAAAAAGGAAAACCTTCAAAGCTTTGCAGGCAGGTTAATATTGGCCTAACCTTCACCAGGATGTCAGAAAATACACTAGTAGGTGTGACCAGTGCCAAAGGATGGGGAAACCTACACAAAGGGATGAGATTCCTTTGCATCCTTAGGTGGCTCTAGAGCCATTCAACAAGTGGGGCATGGAATTCATTGGATCCATTGATACACCATCTGGCCAGAAACTTTATATCATAGTCTGCATTGACTCCCTGACAAAGTGGTCTGAAGAAAAAGCTGTAAAGGTAGCAACAGAGGGGAAGATAGGAGAATTTTTTAGAGAGAATTTGTTATAAAAATTTTGATACCCTAGAGACATAGTCACCGATCAGGGGGCACAATTCACATCTCATATTGTTGGAACAGGGTCTCCCACAAAGCTGCGAAACTGGTCCATTTTGAATATTTTTTATTATATTTAGTATAGCGCAGGGGTTTGGGGTGGGTCAAAGCCCCTAAAGCATTGCAATTGGGTCAAGGGTAGACCAAGCGTCCACAAACCACGATTTGTGGACCATTGGATGCATAAGCTATGTTGGGGTTCCCATGTTTTGGCCAGATTGGCAAGACCAAAATATGAGACAACATCACAACCACTTTGGGGCCCTAGGATCTAGCCCTCCTAGACTCAGAGAGGGATCTCTCCATGAAGCAAAGAATGATATATCTTTGAAAGTTCAGAATGAGATATTAGGCTAGGTATGAAGCACAAGGGGGGGTTAAAATTATTGGTTGGTTATTGGGTTGGTCATGAGATCATAGATTGAGAAGGTAATGGGAAGAAAGGAGCAGAGCAGTAGGACGTTTCGGAAAAAGAGGATGGGTTAAGTTTGTGCCATCCATTGGGCTATGGATTCATGAGAGGGGATTACTTGCAGACAACTAGCCAAGGCTTTCATAGGGCAGGTCATCTATACTAGAGGATCTTTTAGATAGATGGTGAGATGGAAACATTAAGGAAGGAAGTGAAAGAAGGAAAGAAACCCAGTTTCCGTCTATAGATCAGGTCAGATGTCATTTAAATCCAAACCTGCTTTGACATACTCAAAGGCAGCTTTCAATGAGGACACAAAGGGTAGCTTGAAGATCAGACCAGAGGTCATTTAAATCCAAGCCTGCTTTAGTATGCTCCAAGGGAAAACAGAGATAAGATTAAACAAAGCTAGGATCTATAGATCAGAGAAGGACTTTGAACCTTCAATGCTTTGACACCAACAAGAAACATCTAAGCAGCAAACCCCAAATTCACACATCAGCTAGCAGTGAAAACAGCTACTACACTGGTTAAATTACATGAATTTACTCTTAGATTCACAATCAGCAGAAAAAATCAATTGTAAGGAGAGCAGAAAACATAGGGTACCATGCGAGGGAAAATCCTATGCTATATCTCTGATGCATACCAGAAGACCAATGAACAACATGGAAAATGTAAATAAAACAATGTGATAAGAAAAACATCACCCATAGTAATAGACCAGGATCCTGTGAAATGCTTGATTAATTGATGTGCAAAACCAATCACATACACTAAGCTCAATGGCTGATTACAATCCAAACTTCTCCTCCCAGCCTACTACATTACAAACTACTCCGCTACTCTCTCCCAAAATTGTTTCTAACAGTAAAAAATGAATCCCTACAACTACAACCGCAATAACACAATCCAACCCTTTACAATTTGTTCCTGGGGATTTTTATAGGGGAAGAGAATAACAGGAGTATATGATATTCATTAAATGGATCTCATTAAGACAGAGTGGAGAAAGAGTTCATGCCCACTCTGCTTAATGGAAATCTGCATCGCTGTAAGTACTCTAAAGTATGGTCTGGGAGTCTCTGTCAGGTTGATTTTGACCTCTAATGTTTCGTGAAGTCCTTCTGGATGTTTGGAACTCTGCATTGCCTTTTGGAGTAAGTGAACTGGATGTAAAATATGCAAGGTCTCCATGCTTCATAATTGTTGTCTGACAGTCGTAGAAACTTTTGTTAGTGTATTCATCTGTTTAAGGGCTCGAGGAGGCATGGAGAACATAGTCGGAAGGTGTCCTTCCTGGAGAACAGGTGTCTGCTGATGTAAAACCACATATATGACCTTTTGTGTGCTCTTTGGTCTTTTAACTGTGTCTTTATCCTTTGAGTATGGGATTAGGCGCTAAATATTCAATTAACAGGCCCAAATCCCTTAAATCTATTTCTGATGTTTCACTTTTCCGCTGTCGTAATGGCCTCTCTACGTTCCGAATCACAGTGACTGTGATTGTGGAACATAGAGTGAATTCATCACTCTATAACAACCCTGCACAATAAAATGAACCAATTATAAAATCCAGAGAGGTGGCGGTAGAAAGCTTTGGAGGCCCGTGGGGGAATGGTGGAAATGGTGGAGGCGGAGAAGTAATGCATTAGTGTAAAACCCAAAGTTTAACACTCGGGGTATTTACAAATGGAAATGATGAAAAACGAGCAAAAGCGGGGCCTTTGGATCGTGGGACCTGGTAGGCGGAGGGCGATTGAACATGAGCCGTTGGATCTCAGGGGGAGATCAACGGCGGGTATTAAAGGATGAATTCATGGGAAAGGTCCGATGAATGAAATTAGATGGGGAGGCGATGCAATGTGGGCCATCGATCTTGGATCAAACGGATGGTCACAATTGGATCGGCAGATCGCAATCGGAAGGGATGGAGGGTGGCATCATTTAAACTTTGCGATTGGCGATGGTGCGATTGAGCGCTCACCGTCGGATCGCGAAGAGGATCAACGGTGGAGATTCAATCGGTAGGGAGACGGATGGGAGCAAGGAGCAGGAAGCAATGAAATTTGGACTGTTGGATCTCAAGAGATCAACGACGGAGATAAGATCGGGACTCACCAATCGGCAGAGGTCAGAAACGAGGTTGGTGCGATCGACCGTGGTGCGATTGAGTGATCACCGTCTGATCTGGGGACATATTGACAGCTTATATGTAATCGGAGGAGTGGATGGATAGGGGCGATGGGCGCACCGCGATTAGCGCTGGGCCGTCGGATCTTAAGAGATCGAAGGCTTAGATCGCGGCGGGGTTTCAACATAACACACACACTATCACATCGGAGATTTTCGTTTTAACACAGAAATGAGCTCCGACTGATCCTCCGATGCGATAAGCGCCCAGGCCTTAAGCGCTCGGTATTAGCACTGGGATCATGTGGGGAAGTGGTTTGAGGGGGCTGGCCGAAAGGGGCTTAGCCTGCATAAAGAAGAAGTGGGTCTTTTGGCCTATTTTTAATGCTTTTTAAGGCCAGGAAAGGGATTCAGTAGGGAGAATAAGGGGTTTTCAAGCCAAACAAAGGGTATTTGCAAGCTTCAAAGGGGTGTTAGAATGATTTAGAAGGTTAAAAAGAGAATTTGGAGGACTTTGTAGAAGGGAAAAAGGTGATGAAAATAGAGGTTAAATGAGGATGAGATAAGAGGGAAAAAATGCCTTTTTGGGCATTCTTCTTTACAAGAGAGAGGCTTTTCAACTAGAAACAATAGTGAGGATTTTTCAAAAAACAAAGACATAAAGAGGCTTCAAGGATGATGTGTTTTCAGAGTAAATGCATTCCTTGAAGGATTAAAAACATTTTAGCCCCCTGTTTGCTTGTCAAAAAATTCATAGGGGGCTAACAGTGGCTCCACATGGGGATGGCTTCTTCTTGAAGGAGTCAAGAATTCAGAAAATGATCTTTGGAGTAGGCCAGATGCCTGGTACTTGACACATCCATTTTCTTTCTTGGATCAGCTACCACAAATCATGAAGACATCATATCAACAGAAATATTCTCCCAAACAACTACCTACCCAGATTATAGTCCTAACATTTTTTCTTCTGGGTGCATTTGGACTTGCAAACCCTTTACATCATCAATTTTTTACAAACATGAAAATAAAACTATTCTATTTCTACCTTATTTCTCTACTAGGATTAAACTGTCTAGCAGATTTCTTCTCTACATTCTAAGACAGAAATTGAAAAACAGTCAAGCCAGGATTAGACTGTCTAGCTTACTGTGGGCCATGGCATAAAGACAAAACTGCTCATGGAATAAAACTTTGCAGAAATTTAAACACAACTATCTAAATGCTCACTGACTGAGCTTTTCCTACCTACTCTACTCTACTTGGAATATTTACATGCCCTAGGTGATATCATAATGCCAGTGCAGCCAATCAAGAAACAACCAAAAGGGGCAGAAAAAATAACTGCTTATCAGAGACAACCATAGGGTGCTCTGCATGTGGATCTTCAAAACCGAGGCCACCACCAGTGGTGACCACCTCTGATGTATCTGGCTCTTGCAGAGGATCAGTGCTTGGGAACTTGAGCCAATCAGGGCCTCCATATATTCTGCCACAGGATCAACAAAAACATGATACAAACTTTCTTCCTTAAGGCTTTCCATGACTGGTAGGCTGTCTGCATCCTAGACAGTTTCAACCACTACATCTGCAGTGTGGCTTCTGTAATTACCCTCCTCCTTTTATTGGTTGGGAGTATTTGGCAGGTAAGTATCAACCAGGCATACCTCTTCTTCCACTGTATCAAGACAAAGATGTTTGTGGGAAAGAAGATCTTCCTCATCTTTATTGCAGCCTGAGCTAGAGGGCTCATTATATTCGACAGTGTTGTCCTCTAGTAACACAGGCCAGCTCTTCTGGAGTGAACTGAACTCTGTGAAAAAATTAACATACTCTTGAGCGGGGGTTTCTTTGATTACCTTAATCCTTTCAGGAGAAGGCTCAGGATATTCATTCCGCTCAAGATTTTCTTCATTTCTTTCCTCCTTGTCCTCTGTGCTGAAGAGCTGCTGGCTTCCATCCTCTTTGAAATTATTATTGATGAATTGATATATGACAGAGTGAAGATTCAATGAATCTTCATCTGTTATCATGCTTTCAACGCTTTCTTCATCAGTATCATAGATGGCCTGCATTGGCTCATCATTTTCTTGAAGTTGATGGTCGTGATCTTCCTCCCATGAATCTTCTGATGATGGCCCTGCAAGCTCAGTTTCCCTTTGGAAAAAATTATCATCAGACAGACCAATATTAGAGAAATCATAATTATAAGCATTGTCACCCATCAAGTCTTCAGGACTCTCAGCAAGTCTTTCCTCGAAATAATCTGCAAGTTCATCTTCTGATTTAAACTCTGGTTCATCACACATGCTTGGCATGTGGCTTCTGTCTTGCAGTGATCTAGTTTTTCTTTCTTGAGGACAAGGAGCAGGTCTTTTCCAATCATCATTTCTGGTTTCAGCCTCATATTCTTCCTCTTCTATGTTCAACAGGGTGTTGGCAGTTTCTATCAATCTTTCCAGCTTGTTCTCTAAAGAGATATGCGCTGTTTGCTCTGCTCGGTCTTTCTTTGCTGCCTTTAATTTTTTCTCCCCTCACTTTATGTTGAATTCGACAGTAAATGCTATGTTCTATATTTCCTCCAGGCTCGAAGGCTCTCTTTCTCTTATATGGAATTCCACCTTGGGGTCGAAAGAACTAGGATAGTGCAGTAGAGCCCATCCCAAAGGTGGTTTTATGCTAGCAGGTATTACGTGATATACCTCATTGAACCTGGCTGAAAATTCTTGTACTGTCTCTTTTGGTTGTCTTCTCAAATTCTGATATTATTCTAGGATGAGGAAGACATTTACTGGGACCACTCATCAATCAAGGAAAACTTGAGAAAACTGCTGAAAATTGATGATGCATGCAGCTGGAAGGTTTTTAAACCAACTCTTTGCATTTCCTTGTAATGACAAGGTGAACATTCTAATACACACATCATCTTATTTTATTTCATACAAGTCAAGAAAATCCTCGAGATTTTGAACATGCTGCTCAGCAGTGGTATTTTTTCTTTCTCCATCAAAAAGAGGCAACTTATTTGTAAGTCCCGCAGGAAGGGGCTGGAAGATAAGAGGTAAAACCAGAGGCTTATATCTTTCTATGACCTTTGTAGGTGTAGGTAGTGCAACAAGAGGCCCATGACTACTTGAAGTTTCTTTAGGAGTGAGAGATACGCCATGAGGCTCTTGTTCCACTAGGTCTTTCACAGGAGTACAAGTCTACTCATGGTCTGAAGACTGAGGCTTAAGATCTTTCCCATACTCAATGTGGGTCTCATCTTTGTACACTTTCTCAGGCTTAAAGTAGGACAGAACATAGTGATAGATAAAAACAAGGAATTCTTTAAACCAAATCCAGCCTAAATTTTCTATCCTCCTATGAGGTCTAGCCATGTTTCAGGTTCTTCCTCCAGTGGAGTCTTTGAGAGTTATGGAGTGTGGAGTCGCCAGGTGGATGAATTTGACTATTTGGAGCAGAATGTTGTCCACCATCGGCAATGAGATACTAATCTAACCAAAGATTTTGGGTCTTTTGAGTGCCTAAAGGTGTCTGATATAAAATGAACTCAATTCCCCAGCGGAGTCGCCATTATGTTGGGGTTCCCATGTTTTGGCCAGATTGGCAAGACCAAAAGATGAGACAACATCACAACCACTTTGGGGCCCTAGGATCTAGCCCTCCTGGACTCAGAGAGGGATCTCTCCATGAAGCAAAGAATGATATATCTTTGAAAGTTCAGAATGAGATATTATGCTAGGTATAAAGCACAAGGGGGGGTTAAAATGATTGGTTGGTTATTGGGTTGGTCATGAGATCATAGATTGAGAAGGTAATGGGAAGAAAGGAGCAGAGCAGTAGGACGTTTCGGAAAAAGTTGATGGGTTAAGGTTGTGCCATCCATTGGGCTATGGAGTCATGAGAGGAGATTACTTGCAGACAATTAGCCAAGGCTTTCATAGGGAAAGTCATCTATACTAAAGGATCTTTTAGATAGATGGTGAGATGGAAACATTAAGGAAGGAAGTGAAAGAAGGAAAGAAACCTAGTTTCTGTCTATAGATCAGGTCAGATGTCATTTAAATCCAGACCTGCTTTGACATACTCAAAGGCAGCTTTCAATGAGGACACAAAGGGTAGCTTGAAGATCATACTAGAGGTCATTTAACTCCAGGCCTGCTTTAGCATGCTCCAAGGGAAAACAGAGATAAGATTTAACAAAGCTAGGATCTATAGATCAGAGAAGGACTTTGAACCTTCAATGCTTTGACACTAGCAAGAAACATCTAAGCAGCAAACCCTGAATTCACACATCAGCTAGCAGTGAAAACAGCTACTACACTGGTTAAATTGCATGAATTTACTCTTAGATTCACAATCAGCAGAAAACATCAATGGTAGGGAGAGCAGAAAACATAGGGTACCATGCGAGGGAAAATCCTATGCTGTATTTCTGATGTGTACCAGAAGATCAATGAAACACATGGAAAATGTAAATAAAACAATGTGATAAGAAAAACTTCATCTGTAGTAATAGACAAGGATCCTGTGAAATGCTTGATTAATTGATGTGCAAAACCAGTCACATACACTGAGCTCAATGGCTGATTACAATACAAACTTCTCCTCCTAGCCTACTACATTACAAACTACTCCGCTACTCTCTCCCAAAACTATTTATAACAGTAAAAAATGAATCCCTACAACTACAACCGTAATAACACAATCCAACCCTTTACAATTTGTTCTCAAGGATTCTTATAGGGGAAGAGAATAACAGAAGTAGATGATATTCATTAAATGGATCTCATTAAGATAGAGTGGAGAAAGAGTTCATGCCCACTCTGCTTAATGGTAATCTGCATCGCTGTAAGTACTCTATAGTATGGTCTGGGAGTCTCTGTCAGGTCGATTTTGACCTCTGATGTTTCATGAAGTCTTTCTGGCTGTTTGGAACTCTACGTTGCCTTCTGGAGTAAGTGAACTGGGTGGAAACTCTGCAAGGTCTACATGCTTCATAACTGCTGTCTGACAGTCGTAGAAACTTCTGTCAGTGTATTCATCTATTTAAGGGCTCGAGGAGGCATGGAGAACACATTCGGAAGGTGTCCTTCCTAGAGAACAGGTGTCTGCTGATGTAAAAACATAGATATGAACTTTTGTGTTCTCTTTGGTCTTCGAACTGCATCTTTATCCTTTGAGTATGGGATTAGGCTCTAAATATTCAATTAATAGGCCCAAATCCCTTAAATCTGTTTATGTTGTTTCACTTTGCCGTTGCCGTAATGGCCTCTCTACGTTCTGAATCACAGTGACTGTGATTGTGGAACATAGAGTGAATTCATCACTCTATAACAACCCTGCACAATAAAATGAACCAATTATAAAATCTAGAAAGGTGGCGGTAAAAAGCTTTGGAGGCCCGTGGAGGAATGGTGGAAATGGTGGAGGCGGAGAAATAATTCATTAGTGTAAAACCAAAAGTTTAACGCTCAAGGGATTTACAAAAGGAAATGTTGAAAAACGAGCAAAAGCAGGGCCTTAAGATGGTGGGACCCGGCAGGCGGAGGGCGATTGAACGCAAGCCGTTGGATCTCAGGGGGAGATCAACGACGGGTATTAAAGGATGAATTCATGAGAAAGGTCCGATGAATGAAATTAGATGGGGAGGCGATGCAATGTGGGCCGTCGATCTTGGATCAAACAGACGGTCACAATGTGGGCCGTCGATCGGCAGATCGCAATCGGAAGGGACGGAGGGTGGCATCGTTTAAACTTTGTGATTGGCGATGGCGTGATTGAGCGCTCACTGTCGGATCACGAAGAGGATCAATGATGGAAATTCAATCGGCAGGGAGACAGATGGGGGCGAGGAGCAGGAAGCAATGAAATCTGGACCATTGGATCTCAAGAGATCAACGGCGAAGATCAGATCGGGAGTCACCAATCGGCGGAGGTCGGAAACGAGGTTGGTGCGATCGACGGTGGTGCGATTGACCGATCACTGTCCGATCTGGGGACAGATCGACGGCTTATATGTAATCGGAGGAGTGGATGGATAGGGGCGATGGGCGCACCACGTTTAGCGCTGGGCCATTAGATCTCAAGAGATGGAAGGCTCAGATCGCAGTGAGGTTTCAACATAACACACACACTATCGCATCGGAGATTTTCGTTTTAACACAGAAATGTGCTCCGACTGATCCTCCGATGTGATAAGCACCCAGGCCTTAAGCGCTTGGTCTCAGCATTGGGGTCATGTGGGGAAGTGGTTTGAGGGGGATAGCCGAAAGGGGCTTAACCTGCATAAAGAAGTGGGTCTTTTGGCCTATTTTTAATGCTTTTTAAGGCCAGGAAAGGGATTCGGTAGGGAGAATAAGGGGTTTTCAAGCCAAACAAAGGGTATTTGCAAGCTTCAAAGAGGTTTTAGGATGATTTAGAAGGTTAAAAAGAGAATTTGGAGGACTTTGCAGAAGGGAAAAAGGTGATGAAAACAGAGGTTAAATGGGGATGAGATAAGAGGGGAAAAAGGCCTTTTTTGGCATTCTTCTTTACAACAGAGAGGCTTTTCAACTGGAAATAGCAGTGAGGATTTTTCAAAGGAAAAAGACATAAGGAGGCTTCAAGGATGATGTGTTTTCAGAGGAAATGCATTCCTTGAAGGCTCAAAAACATTTTAGCCCCCTGTTTGCTTGTCAAAAAATTCATAGGGGGCTAACAAGCTAGAATAGTATAAGTAGTTGAACCTTTTTGAGTTGTAGAGGAGGCTATGAATGATAAGAGATTGATACTAAGTGCAAATTGATAGATCTGGTCAGGGTTTTCGGGTAAGGACTCCTGCTGCTGTGTGCGTGGAGGGCCTATGTCCTGCTGTGTGTGGGCTCTGCTGTTGTGTGCACAGGTTGGGTTTTTGGGGATTTGTACGTAGATCAGAAAGATTAATGAATGCAGAAGTATTGTTGCCTATCTGAATCCACTAGAATTGCTGTGTATGAATCTGTGATGTCTTGATTACTTAGTATATGTTGTTGTTTTATTGGTTAAGTTGTGAACATACTTGTGTACTTATTTACGCTGTGATCTAGGTTTGTTCTACTTGCTTCCTACAAGAATATATGAAATAGTTGTGTATTGTTATATGAATTCTCGATCTGTTAAGTTCTGTGAGTAATATTTCTATTGTGCACATGGATGCGAAGGGAATCTAGGCTCGGTGATACCGGATCAGGTTGCGATCATGGTGAATGCAACTCCGCTTGACTTACCTACCCTCTCCCAGGGTGCGGAAACCTGGTTCCAGCACCCACCCATACTACTTCGAGTGAGACTTTGGCCTGCGCAGGCAGGTCATTGCTTAAAGGGCCAATAGTATAGGAGTTTGTTGGCAAACCTTGAACATCCGAACCTGGGTCAGGACCCCTCGAGCCAACAAATGGTTCGGTTGCCAGGACCTGGAGCATTTTGAAAGAGGGATTGGGTAATGCCAAGGCCGTACTGGAAGCTGGAGAGGAAGGAAATTGATGAATGGTTTGAACAGCAAGTTCAGGAATTTTCCATAAAAGAAAACCGTAGTAAGAGGTTGAACATCGAAGAGTGGAAGAATAAGTACATTTTCACAAAGATCTACGAGACATTCTTTGTAACGATCGCAATTAAGCTCCAAGAGTGACTCGCGAGGCTAGTTGAGTTTCAGAAGTGTTGGAAGGATGAGAGAATCACAGATTGGACCCCCAAACTAATCCAGCAGCTAGAAAAGACTGATAACACCATGACTCGCTCAGTTGCCCATTGGGTAGACAGTGTGTTAGGAGGATTTGTAACATAATTTTCCATCAATCAGTTTGTCTCCTACTCTGATGCAGGGCGAAGATCCTTCACGGGGTTCCAAGGTAATTTCTTGAAGACTTTGCCATTATTGATCAAAATATTATTGTGCGAAAAGAGTATTCTATGTAGCCATACCAAGTGAATGACCTCTGATCTGGACGAGTGTACAACGCAGAGTGGAAAGTACTATAGGGCCAACATAGAAGGAGATCGATTGGCCTACAGTCTAGTAAGGGAAGCAGTTGCACAGATTCCTCCAACCACACCACTTTCAAATCAGCCTAGAGGTAAGAACTCACCAACCCATTCGCCACCGGAAGACGACATGGCTACGCACATGAAATTACCGACCTTTAAGGGTGTAGGGGATGAAGATATGGATCAGTTATGGTTTGTCGTAGGATCGGTATGGACTACGCAGAACATGGCTAGTGATGCAGTGAAAAGGGTACATCTGTCCCTTGCCTTTGAAGGAAGAGCATTGGACTGGTACATGGGATACATTGGGCAAAACACAAATGCAACCATTGAAGAAATTAAGAACGCCCTGAAACAGCAGTTCAAGAAACCTAATTCCTACTCCCAAATCATGGTTGATCTAAAGGATTTCAAGCAAGGACCTTCTAAATCTGTGTGGGAGGATGATCAGTGACTAAATAAGGTGATAAGAGAAGGGGGATTCCAATATAATGAAATACAACACATGGAATGGTTTATTTCCATGTTGTTGCTTCACCTGCGCGTACCTATGGGGCACCAAACTTTTGAATCGCAGGGGAAGGCCTTGGAAGGTGCCATGAAGTTAGAATCTACACCTCGAGACGAGACTCAACTAGGTGTCCAACAGATCCAGGGACAGCTGGATGTGATGCACATAGATATCCAGAACTTGCGAAAGGAACGAGGGCAAAAGCTAGCCTCGACCGATGGTGCATACGATGTCGGGTGAAATGCCACACCAAGGATAATTGTCCCCTATTAACATATTATGTGCAGGCGAGGGGACCGAGCCCATTGTGCCCTAGGGAGGCTGCGGGACCTAGTGGGTCAATGCTCTGGTGTGATGATTGTCGCGTCGCAGGACTGCATGATACTAACCATTGTCCCCACCTTGCTGCATACGTCCCAGAGGTAAAGCAGTAATGGTTTCGGTTCTGCATATCAGTGGGACATGACGAACAGAACTCCCAGACATATGATTTGATGATTGATCGAGGAAACTTATACAGGGTACAGTCAGACCCTGTGTCACCAAGGACCCCCGTAGGTATAGGCGGCTCCCCATCAAGGGGTAGGGGAGGAGGACGGGGTGGAAGTGCAGGATGGGGACGAGGTCAGTTAATCTGCTATAACTGTGGAGAAGCAGGACACTTTGCAAGGGGTTGCCCGAACCCCACTAGGAAATCTTGCCAATATTGTAGATAGTTGGACCATGCAATTGAAGATTGCCCTATCTTGATAGCAAAAATGCAAGAAAAGAAGCTGACACCTACGCAGAATGTGCAGAGAGTTAAGGCTGAGCTGCGAAGCAAGGATCCGAGTGTGAATGTGGTGACACACAGTGGGATATCCACTAGGGGACTTGAGGAGGAGGCTATGATGGAACCTCTAATTTGTCAAGCCGTTATCAAAAAAGAATGCCTGTACCTAAAAAGGGGGAAAGAAATAGTAATCACAGCTTGCAAAGAATTTGCTGAGACAGAAGCAACTACCACTCGACCACCTACGACCCTCAAGGCAAATGCGGAGGTTGAGCCCTTTTTGCAGGCATGTATGAAACTGTTTCATAACCCAAAGGCTATGGATAAAATTCAGGCATTAATAGATAGCTACGCAGCACGACCCAATCTAACCCTGGAAGTCAAGGATGTGCACAAACTATACAAGTATAAGAAACGCACCGGAAGAGAAATGCGGTTGTCCCCGCAAATTGGTGACTACGAAATGAGCTAGGTTATTTTAGACCTAGGGTCAGATGCGAATGTGTTACCTAAGCAGACTTGGCTACGAATGGGAGAACCTAAGTTGGAATGGTCCACTATTCAGTTGCGTATGGAAAATCAGCAGAAAATCATCCCGCTAGGAAGGTTGCCCCAAGTTGCGGTGGACATCGCAGGAGTAAAGGCCTGCGCTGATTTTAAAGTAATATAAATTGTAGAATATGCGGACCCCTACCCTGCACTCTTGGGATTGGACTGGGCCATAGATATGGGTGGTATTATCAACCTAAAGAAAAGAAGCATGGTGTTTGAGAATAATGGCACAAGGGTGATAGTACCATTAGATCTTACGCAAGGTGAATGATATACAGAGCCAGTACGCGATGAAGAGGAGGTGGATGACATTTACAATTTGATTGCACAGGATGAGGATTGGATCAACCCCACGGCAAAAGGAGTCCTCTGCTAGGAAAAGGACAATGAATGCTTTTCTGACTCTGACGAGGAGATGGAAAATTGGTTGAACCAGTTGCATGATGTCTCAGCACTATGGTGTTTTCGAGTGACAAGGGATTTCTGCTGCATTTCCTCAGAGGTAGGAGACCTACCCTATTTTGATGGTTCTGGTAGCACTGAGGAATTTTTGCGAGCATTCGAAGCAGAGGTTCCCAAGAGACAAAGGCTATGGGCCCTTAAGCTAGCCCTGTGTGAAATACCAGTGCGCTGGTGGGAGACACATAAGAGGACATTCCAGGATTGGGAGGCATGTCAGGATATGATGATCATGTGATTTGAAGCCCCGACTAACCTGCAGATCAAGACATTCCTTAGATCGGAAGATCCACGCAAAAATCTGTCGGCATGGGAAAAACAGTGGTGTGACCAGACGACTAATGAATGGGTTCACCTACTGATTCATGACTTAGGACCAATTCCATATGCATGGTACTTAGATGCGGAGCTCCATTGATGCACCTACCACTTGGAGACGTTGAAAGAAGAATTACTGGGAACATTTGGGTTAGTAGGCCGGCCCATGGCACTTGACGCAACCCTGTGAAACAGTGACACTAGGGAGTGGGGCGAATCACACCTATTCCGTGCACCAGAATTACCCACATGGGAAACATAGACTCTAAGCATGGTTAACTACCATGGCCCGGGCCCAACAAATAATAAGAATGCTCCACGAGTTGCGTTCAACTCAGAACTAGAAGGGGTGCGCACATTCCAGGGGATTGCAATGGGATGCACCTTACACTAGAGAGGAATGTAGATCCAGCAAGAAGAGTTATCATAAATGCGGCGACTCTCGCAACAAGATAATAGCTGAGGTCACTCCTTGACAATGCGGGGTATTACAGAAAGTTTGTTTGGGAATATGCGCTACTTGTAATGCCTATGAAAGACTCGTTCCCGCAAGGGATCCGGTGCGGTTGGGAGGACACCTAGGGGAAACACATGTATTTGGTTTTAGATTACCTTAGGAACAAGCCAATTTTGGGGGGGGGGATGTGCAAGAAGCATGGATAGTTGGTCGAAGATCAACAAGTACGCAGAGTGCACACAGGGAGCAAACAGTGACAGGGGGAATAGTAAAATAAGGTAACACAGAGAAGTTACCGTTAAGAAGAGTGGGCAGTTGGTAATTAATGAAGTGATTCCTTGAGATTTTTTACCGTTTACTTGATGGTAAGATTTGAATGACACTTACCCTACCGTTGGATGAATGTAGGCACTATAAAGTCGGACAGCTAGCTCGGACAACAGCTCCGTATTACACCCGTATCATGTATGCAGTTTTTTTATGTTGTGCGATTTTTTGGCCCTATTGTATCCTTCTCATGGCAAAGCAACCAACTCCCGCTGTCGATAGGCCCCCGGAAGCAAGAATCCCTACTCACACTAAGATAACATTCCCTAGGACCGCGGAAGCCTTGATACCCATAGAGCCCGAACAAGAGGCAGTTATCATTGGGTCAGGGGACGAAGAAATCAATAAGTTAACTGCACTCTGGCTCCCTGAGTTGAGGAGTGGCCTCAGCCCTGGAAAAAATAGTACTAAAGGGACCTGCGCTGTAGAATTACCCCCTACTATCAACCCCAAGAAAACTCCAGAACCAAGCATGGGGAGCGTAGGCGTACCCGTGGAAAGGATCGCCCAGCTGCTACAGGTCGCCAATACGGATGCCAGGGCCAATTCACAGTTGGCACTAATTGTAGGGACAAATAGCCCTGCTACCACCTCTCTCCCAAATACAAAGTGGCCAAGTGGACCTGATATCGGGCCCTGAAAGAAGCAACGTGCCCAACACCAGGAATACGATGCAATAGTCACATTGACTGATGGTGATCTTGAACAGATCACAGATGCAATTAAACTTGCCACAGAGGAAAGCTGGGAAACCATCGAAAAAAATAGAAGTCTACAATTGGCACCTTCCAAAGTGAGCTCTATGCCCTCCAGTGGAAGGCAGATATGTTGTAGACCAGCGTCACTCAGAAACGGGTGCCCTTGGAAATCAGTAGTACCGTGATCGCACCAAGAGGAATCCACCTCTGCTCCTTACCTAACACTGCCCTTATAAGATCTCAACTCCAAGTCGATACAACAATCCACTTGGACCTAGTTAAGTTGCCTACTGAGGCATTGCAAGGCCTCCACACCGATGTAATCTGAGAGACCCACTGACGAGACTTGGAGGTACATCAACAACTCAGTATGGCTAAGCGGGCCCTCCAACGGAAATACGCAGAAAAATCCCTTGCTATATCGCATCAGGTGGAGCTTGAAATGGCAATCCACCAACTCTGCACAGAGGTTCTGGAGGGAGTCCCGGTCATAGCTACACCTTAGGCCAAGGTAGAAACTATGGTTTCAGCCATAAAAGCGTCTCGAACGGAAATACAGACCGTCAAGGCACAACTGGAGAAGCAACTCTCCGACTTACAGGCTCCATTGCCACCCGCCACACTGCCGGAGGTTCCAACACATATCATTGAGAATATTCTGAGAAGTCACAAAATAAAGCATAATACTTCCATTGCCTACCACCCTCAAGAAAATTGCCAAGTGGAAGTGGCCAATAGAGCCTTGGAGAATATCCTCACCAAGGTTGTGAGAAGCAACAGAAAATATTGGGTGGAAAGATTGGTGGAAGCTACTTGGGCTTACAATGCTACTTGGAAAAAAACAATAGGGTTCACTCCTTATGACTTGGTCTATGGGAAGAAATCTCTGCTTTCAATTGAATTTGAGTTCAACACCTTAAGGATGGCAGCTAATTTAGACGTGGATATGTGAAAGGTCCAACAAGAAAGGTTGCTGCAATTAAATGGATTGGATGAGTTCAAGATGCAAGCACTCCTTAACACAGAAGTGATTCAGCTGCTAAGGAAGGTCTGGCATGAAAAGCACATTAAGGAGAAGACATTTTAATAAGGAGATTGGTCACTTTTGTATGACTCAAGGTTCAAATATTTCAAAGGAAAACTAATGACAAGATGGTTGGGACCCTACAAAGTGGACAAAGGTTATGATAATGGTGCAGTTCAGATCAGAACCATATTTGAGGAGGGGATTCCCCTACTTGTAAATGGTTAGAGGCTTAAAGGTTACAAAAATCCCTTGTCTAGGGCTGAATTTATAAACTACATAAACATGGATGTGTATGTCATGGGAGACTCCATAGTTTCCATCACCTCCCCCTCCGAGAAAAATAAAAGGAAAAAAATAAAAAATAAATAAAGAGGCATCGGTGAAAACCTCTCTAAGGCACCCAAGGCCAATTCTAGGGTTGAAAACCTCCATGAGGCAATCCTGTAGCAAAAAAAAACAGAAAAAATAAAAGATCTTTGGGTGAAAACCTCCTGAAGGTGCCCAAGGCAGGTTTGTGTTGATTAGTGCTTTTCATTGATGTCAACCCAATAGTGCTTTTCATTGATGTCAACCCAAGCAGCACCAGGGGCTACCCATATCTTGCATGGTAATGTTGACCTACCAAATTACTATATTCTAGGTCAATAATATTTTTGATGGTTTCTACTTGTTGAGATTTTTTCGTTGATATATGGCACGCCATGTAATTCTTCACGGTTTGAGATATATTCATGTTTGAAGTTTGTAACCTAGATAGTGGGCTAAAACCCCATGGGTTCGTGTCATGGGTCATTGAAAAGTCAATAATTAATAATTTTTAAGCTCCTAAAATCCTTCCCACGTTCACTTGTTGAAGTCTCTCTCAACCTAAGCATTTATATAAGTTGTCATCCTCAAATCCTCCTCATGTAGGGATTTCGCTACTTGAAACAGGTGATTGTGGTATTTGCGCTATAAATTTTTATATACGAATTTTAAGAAGCTGAAATTTTTATGAGGTGAAACCGAAATCTTGAGGAAGCTCCTGTAAAAATTTTAGATCAATTTACACAACATTTTCAGAGATATGATATGTGGAAGTTAGTGTTTTTGCAGGCTCCTGAACTTCTTCTCAAAGAAGTGACCTTGGGAAAATCATCATAACTCTCTCTCTAAGTATTGGATTGGAATTTTGTAATAAGTGGTGGATAGTGCACAAAATTTAGATTTTTTTTTATCAATTTTAGATCTTAATGAAGAAACAGTGACACGTGGCACACCATACAAGTTCACTCTACTCAACCAGAACATAATTAGGGAATTGTGAGAGATTGGGCATAACACTCTCTTGAAGAATCCAAATTGGGTCAGACCTGTGGCATTGGAAAGAAGACTCAGAGGACTATTATAGGACCAAAAATCACATATTTGGGATTTGAAATAACAAAGATACACCAGATTCAATATCTAGCTCCTAGAAGTTAAGAAAAAGCTAAATCATGTGTTGTCTAGGGCTGCAAAGGACAAGACTTTCTAGGGCAGAAAAGAAAAGCAAGGTGCAGAAAAGGGTAGCATGACAAGAGAAGCAATCAAGATGTAGAACAAAAACAATAATTTCCCCACACGAAGTCTTCAAGTGCGCAACACTGCATATATTCATTGTAAAGGTATCATTGTACTAAGTCATTGTAAAAATTGTACAAGTGTCTATCTGCCAAGAGTTGAATAGGCTATGTCGAGAGGTTTAAGACCATCATTAGGTGGTTTTGTCATAGTTGGGGTTATGGTATAGTGTATCTTCTTCTTCTACATTGTTCTATATCATTGTAAAGTGGACCATTTTTCTTGGTACGGGAGTCCATTCTTGTTTTATTCTTCTATAGGGTGGTAGGGTGGTGCATGAAGTCACCAACAGGTTCAAGACTGTGAAAAATTTAGGTTGGTAGGTGGTGCTAGGGTGAGTTGTAGCTCATTGGGTGTTGGGGCATCCGTTCAGTGACTATTGAAGAATCTCAGGCATTGGAGCGTCCATCCAGTGGGAGCTGGAGAAGAATGATTTTCTAGATTCTAGGAAGTTGGAGTTTTATTTTCAATTGGAGTTGAATATTAAAGAATTATTAGAAAATAATTCAGGTGGTTTTTGTCCCAGAGAGGGTTTCCACCTTAAAAACCATGTGCATTTGTGTTCCTTCTTTTTACTGCTATCATTATATAAACACTGATAATAATTGAAGATTAACTAATGCTATGAAAGTTTAATAATAATACTAATTGAAAGGAATATTGATTCACCCCCCCTCTAAATATTTCCAACAATTGGTATCGGAGCTTGGTTCCTTCAATAGCATTTTAACAACTGGAAGGAGGTCATGGAGCATACCAATAATGGTGTACCTTTGTTCAATGAAAATAATTATGCATTATGGAAAGGAAGAATGGAAGCCTATCTCTTAGCACAAGGTTACGAAGTATGGGACACTATTCAAAATGGCTTTACATCAACCATAGATGAACAAGTTAAGAAGAATTTGGTAAATGATGCAAAAGAAAAGAATATTATTATCAATGGACTTATCAAATCTACTTATCATAAGGTGTTGGGTTGTAAAACTGCCAAAAATGTATGGGACAAGCTTGAGAATACATATGCAGGTGACTCAAATGTCTAATAAGCAAAGCTTCAAATCTACAGATAAAAATGTGAGCAAGTCAGAATGAAAGAAGAAGGAAACATTGTTGCATACTTCCAACACATTGATGAAATAACCAACACTCTGGAAGGATTGGGAGAGCATGTTGACAAGAAGACTATTATACGAAATATTCTTAAAATGTTACCAGGAGGATTCAACCCAAAGGTATCGATCTTAGAATATAGTGAAAATCTGGAAAAACTCAGCAAAGAGGAATTACATGGAGTTCTAATTTCATATGAAATGAGACTTGATGAAGAAGAGGGTACTTCGCATCTAGAAACTGTGTTCACTGCATCTAAGGAAACCAATAAGGACAAACAACCTTCAAAGGCAAAGACCTGCACCTGCAAGTGTGAAGAAAAAGAAGATATCTCATCATCCAATGAATACAGTGACAATGAAGAAGAAACCAAGGAGAGAGTATTGTTTATGGCTAAGCACAATAAACAAGAGGTATCAAACAACGAAGATGAGGGTTGACCATAGAATAATTTTCTGAGGAGGTAATCAAGCTTGTAAAATAACTCAAGGCTAAGAAGATCCATTCCAATACTCTTGAAGAACAAGTTCAAGGTCTCAAAATTGAATTTGAAGAAAAAAAATGCATTGAAGAGTCACTTAAAAGGAAGTTGGAAGAAAGCAACCAAGAAAGGGAAGCATTAGAAGCCGAAGTAGTCTCGCCACGTCAGGAAGTGAAGAAGGGAAAAATTGTTCAAAACTATGCCAACAACTCAAGGGCATTGGAAGAACTCATCAACAATCAACGATATTACAACGACAGAAATGGCCTCGGTTACAAAGAAGAAGAATAAGAATGACCTTCTACAAAAAAATACAATAAACCTATGAGATCTGACATGCATGTAGAATTCATTGGAAAAGATTCGCAAGAACAACCTTGGAATACAATTCCTCGACGAAGATTTCCATCCAGGTACCAACATATTTTTCATGGCTATTGTTATTCATGTGAAAAATTTGGTCATAAAGTTGTATAATGTCGCACATACCCTAGGAACCAATACAATTCCAGGAGATCTGTCAAATATGAACCTCCCAGGGCTAAAAAAAACATTAATATATTTGAACATTTAGAAATAATATTGAATGTTACAAATGTCGAAACTCTGGACACATAGCGAGAGACTGCAAACTTGAAAATCCTCCAGAAGAATCTTCGAAGCCACAGAACGAATGAACATGGAAGAAGAATAAGACTGATAATTGTGCTCTCGCTCTCAAGGCTCAAAACAATAAATATGTGTGGTATGTTGGTAGTGGTTGCTCAACGAATATTACTGGAGATAGAAATAAATTTTTATCTCTGAAAGAGAAGAAGGATGGAACCGTGTCATTTGGAAATGATGGATCTTTAAATGTTATAGGATCAGGTACCGTCACTCTCGGAAGCAAAGTTGCTCTAGCCTAGAATGTTCTATTGGTTGAAAACATGACTCACAATTTGATCAGTGTTGGACAAACGTGTGATCAAGGACACAATACTATTCAACTCCGCAAAATGTGAAATCAGGAAAGGTAGGTATGGTGAAATTGTGGCTACAACAAGTCAAGCTCCAAATGACATATATGTTTTGGATGAAGCAAATAAAGCACGTCTACTAGCTAAAGAGGATGATATAATATTTGGTAGCAATGATGATTGAATAATTAAGAAATTTTCTACAAAGATGCAAAGTGAGTTTGAGATGTCTTTACCTGGTGAGCTGACATACTTCTTAGGGCTTCAGATATCTCAGCAAGAGAAAGGAATATTTATATTTCAAGCCGAGTACATCAAGGAATTGCTCAAGAAATTCAAAATGGAAGATTTCAAACCCATCCTTACTCCGATGGTAACAGGTTGCAAGTTGAGCATAGAGGACTCATCTAAGGATGTGGATCAGTGGTTGTACATATCTATTATTGGTATTCTTCTATATGTAATAGCCTCCCTGCCAGATGTTATGCAAGTAGTTGGACAAGTAGAAAGATTCCAAGCAACACCAAAAGAATCACATAATATTTCCGTGAAAAGAATTATTTGATATCTAAAGGGACCAAAATAATATGACTTGTGGTATCCCAATGGTAAAAATCTCATTATTCAAGCCTTTACAGATGCATATTGGGCAGGAAGCATTGATGATCGTAAGAGTACTCGTAAAGCATTTGAATATCTTCGCCAGAAGCTTGGGATTCTCCCAAGTTCTCATTATATTTTCCTTATTCAGAATATAAAGGGGGAGTGGAAGTGTGTATAGGTCCGCAAGATGGTTATGTGTTAGGGGGATTTACCCTTTTCCATTGATGTCAAAGGGGGAGAGAATGTTGTAGGAAGAGGTGTCATGATCGCAAGGGGAGTACTTGTGTTTCATTCAATGCCAAAGGGGGAGATTGTTGATCAGTGGTTGTCATTGACGTCAACCCAAGCAACACCAGGGGCTACCCCAATATTGCATGGTAATTTTTACCTACCAAATTACTATATTTTGGGTCAAGAATATTTTTGATGGTTTCTACTTTTCTAGATTTTTTTGTTGATATATGGCACGCCATGTAATTCTTCACGGTTTGAGAGATATTCATGTTTGAAGTTTGTAACCCCAGTTAGTGGGCTAAAACCCATGGGGTTGTGGCATGGGTCACTGAAAATATAATAATTAATAATTTTTAAGCTCCTAAAATCTCTCCCACGTTCACTTGTTGAATTCCCTCTCAACCTAAGCATTAATATTAATTGTGATCCTCATATCCTCCTCATGTAGGTATTTCACTACTTGAAACAGGTGATCGTGTAATTTGCACTATAATTTTTTATATACGAAGGTTGAGAAGCTGAAATTTTTATGAGGCGAAGCCGAAATCCTGAGGAAGCTCCTCTAACAATTTCAAATCAAGGTGCACAATATTTTCGGAGATATGATTTGTGGAATTCAGTGTTTTTGTAGGCTCTTGAACTTCATCTCAAAGAAGTGAACTTGGGAAAATCGTCAAAACTCTCTCTTTGAGTATCGGATTGGAATTATGTAAAAAGTGGCAGATAGTGAACATAATTTAGTTTTCGCTATATCAATTTTAGAGTTGAATGAAGAAACAATGACACGTGGTACACCATACAAGTTCACTCTACTGAACCAGTCCATAATTAGGGCATTTTGAGAGATTGGGCATAACTCTCCCTTGAAGAACCCAAATTGGGTCAGGCTTCTGGCATTGGAAATAAGAGTCAGAGGACTACTACAAGACAGAAAATCATATATTGGGTATCTGAAATAATAGAGATACACCAGATTCAATATCGAGCTCCTAGAAGGCAAGAAAAATCCAGATCATGTGTTGTCAAGGACTGCAAAGGACAAGACTTTCTAGGGTAGAAAAGAAAAGCAAGGTGCAGCAGAGGGTAGTGTTAGCCATCAGTAAATTTTTGTCAGAGCAAATGATGGCCAAAAATAATTCCTAAGCCTTCAAGATATTGTTTTCTTGAAAAAATTGCTCATTCTTGAAGTCTTCTTATGCTGTTTGAACTTTGCCAATAATCTTCACTGCTGTTTCATTAAAAGAAAACCAAGTTAAACCTGCTACCCCTTGCAAAATTGTTCCCTAAACAACCCCTTTTTATCATTTCATTCACCCATTTTTACCCTCCATTTACCTTTGAAAAATCCCCTTTTACCCTTCATTTTTCCCTTCAAAACCAATAAATTTCCTTTATCAGTTTTGAAAACCTCCTTTTCCCTCCTATCGGAACCCCTAAAAAGCCTAAAAACCCAAATTTTTAGTCTCAAAACTCATTTTTCAAACAAACAGGGCTTAAGCGCCTTTCGCCTTAGCCCTAACCCCTCACTCTTCATGAAACCACGTGCTATGACCAAGCACTTAAGGCCTCATCACATCGCAATCTCTCCTTGTCCACTTTCTCACCTTGTGTTTATTTCCGTCGATGCGATGAGTCCAATCACATCTCAGCCATCCCTCTTTATGATCGGACGGTCAGAACCGAGACCCCATCGATTATCGCATCGGAGTTTCCCTGGCGCCTTAAACCCCAGCGTCTCTCCTTGCCAATCCTCGATTTCATCCCAACCATCCGTTCGCCCAGATCTGACGGCCCTTCCATCATCGCATCCTCTGTGACCAAGTTCCCCCATCCTTCGCAACCTCCGATAACGATGCCCCGATCAAATCTCCGCCGTAGATCTTAGAGATCTGACGGCCTTCTTTCAACTCGATGACCTAGTTCTGCCAGGGCCTACCATCTACCATATACAAATGCCCGCCCAATCTTACTATGACACCTGGCCTCCACTTAAACGACTCGTCGTGTAACTCTTTCATCGTGCTCATTCCACATCGTTGGATCCAGAGCCTCAGATCCAACGCTTGACGATGCATATCACATAATTTTTGCGCCCGGAGTTTAAAACTCCAAAAAAATGCAATACTGGCGGTTTTCTAAAAGCCACGTGGCGAGCGATGAATGGAATCGCATTACCTCCAGGCAAAACCACTTACTGCCTTTTCGTCGTGCAATAACCACCCCTGGTATTCCCAAAACCACTTTTTTCTCAAATCGCGCCAAAAACAGTTTAAACTGCATTTTTGCCTATTTTTCTCCACAAAACTCCTCCGCCTACATAATCACCCCTCCTCTTCATCGCTCCTCCATTCCGTCCAGCCTCTAAAAATCAGTTTAACCTCTGAACGCAAGATTTATCTAAACATTTGTTTTATGTTGCAGGTTTCATGGAAAAAGAGTTGTAAAGCCATCCCACAGTCATGATAAGGTGACAAAGGGCCAAGGATGACGATCCTCAAGCCAAAATTCACGCAGAAAAGGGAATCCACAGGGTTCAAAATCATGATTTGACCCATGCCTCATGATCATTGGTTATACCATGAAACCCTCGACATACCCATACACCTATACACCAGAAAATACAGTGATGAAGGATTAAGGAATATCAGTGAGCCAATAAAGTTAAAGGGTTAAAGGCATAAAGACTGAAGATTAAAGAGCTTAACCCAACAGATGAAGATAAAGCACAAATTAAAGACTGATCAACAAGAGGGCCTCTGAATTCCACATCATCGAGGCCATAACTCCTCAACTGCCACCTGCAGATTTATTTTTGCAAAAGAATACACAATGAATGCACAGTCATAGATATTTTTCCAAAGACAGCTCAGAATTTATGATTAGCCTACAAAAACCCCCAAATTTCAAAAATAGTAACTTAAGTTGGTGAAATTTAATGTAAAATCATTAAAACAGAGATGAGCACTCGAAACCTTCTCCCTTAGGCCTGCCAAAGGTCAAGGCACCATTACTCTATATTGATTGAACTAATGAATCTTTCTTACACTCCTCCTCCTCATTCTTCTATAAATATTGTTGTAGAAGACAATATAGAGGTTGGTCTCTGGATATCTATTGCATGTAAATAGCTTTTGAAGCTTTTGTAGCTCTGTTTGTAATTGAAGACACATAAGTTGAGATGAGAAGTTTGAAGCTGTAGAGACCCACTGGGCTTGAATATTGTAACTGGTTTGAACATCAAATACCAATAGCTGATTTATGGGATCCTGGTCTATGTCAATGGTGATGTGTTTCTCACTATAAATTGTTATTTTCTTTTTGTTTCCATTTTGTCCACTTTTCTCTAATAAAGAATAGCAAATATAGATTAGGATTTACTTCTGAAGTACCCTAAATCTCACTGAAAATCTTTATCCTTTATGTTTTATGTTGATTGTTAATTTCAAGGTAATTCAATAGAGTATAACCAGTGAAGTGTTGGTAAGCCCATATTTCCTGAGTACAGCTTGAGATTTCATCTTTAAATATTCTTGAGAAGTTTTCTAATTAAAGCTGAGCTAGAGAATTTTATGGTTATCCCTGTCCTCTGGTTTATCTCCAACAGTTTCTTTGAAAAGTTCCCTTAAAAGTATGTTGAAAGCAGGCTAGTTTCAAAGTACTTACCTAATCATAGACTACTTTTTGTGTTTATCATTAATGTTTTCCCTTTGAATATGTTGAAAGCGGGCTAAGTTAAAAGTCTTTACTTGATCTTAAGCTATTCCATGTTTTTAAATTTTTTCTCTTGAAAGTACATCAAAAGCAGGCTAGTTTAAAAGTACTTACCTGATCTTAGATTACTTTTGTGTCTTTCCTTAAGTGCATGCCAAAAGCAGGATAGTTTCAAAGTACTTACTTGATCTTAGGTTGTTCTTTGTTTCTTCATGTGTTTCATTTCTTTCACTTCATTTCTTATTGTTTCATCCCATAAAATCAACTTGAAGAGATCCTTTGACATAGATGACTTGCCCCATGGACTACTCTTAAACCTTGTTGTTTCAATTAAACCCTATTATGACTCCATAGCCCAATGGATTGATGCTGCTCCTTGCCTATCTTATCAGCTGAACCATTCTTTCACCTACTTACACCTTCACCCTTCATATAGACTTCCTTCACCTTCATTATATCCTTTCCCAACCAAAACAAGCAAAAACTCTGTTCTTCATAACTAGCCTAATATCATATTACGAAACTTAAAGATCGTATCTTTGAACTTCTACATAGAGAGATCCCTCTTTGAATCTAGGATGGCTGTTATAGCATCATTTCTCACCTTCATATGATTCATGATTACTTTTATGGCTTTGGGCACCCATTCCTACAGAGTTGGACAAAATTCACTAAAAAACAATGTTAAAATCCCCATACGCGGTTATGCCCAGACTTTTCCGCGTGTATACGCGAGTCCACATGTACTTTTCTGCGTATGCCATTAAAATCATTAAAAATATATATTAAAATTCCCTATTTTCTGGCTAGGTTGATGGTTACTCTGGTAGTTCAACCACCCTAGCACGTGGCCAACTGTTTCCAACTGTTGAAACTACTTTGAGGGAGTATAAAAGCCCCTCATGTGCATGGCCTAAGGGAGAGAGAAATTATAGATATTATACTTGCATTCCTTTATCCAAGTCCGAATTCCCATGCCTCCCCGCATCTCCTGCCCACATGTGAAACCTTGCCTTCGAGATGCTCATCTTTGTATAGTTTGTTCTGCACCCGCCAGTGTTCCTGGTGAGGGTGGTTTTGTTCTGAATACAATGTCAAACATGAAGGATTCCATCTCTCCACTCGTTATTTCTGTACATGCTATTTATAATACAGAAGAACCATCTTGTTCCCGAAATATACGTGTTAGTGTCTGCTTTCATATGTGAGAATATTGTTATTTAAGCATTTATTATGGTTTATCTAATGTTGCACATGGATTTCACTAACATTTAGAGTAGATATATGTTGTACAACGAGTTCTTCGTGCTTGTTTCTTCTTGTCTTTCAGGTTAAGAAGGAAGAAGGGTTGCTGGGGGTTTGGACCCCGCGGGATCTGCTTCAACCGTAGGACCTACGGGTAAGTTCCTCGATCTGCTCTATTTAGTTTTTCATGAACATGTATGGTTGTGTGAGTCCTTCTTAAGTAGCATGCCCTGCTCTGTGGAGGTTTAAACCCAACAAACCTCTAGGGTGATTTTCCCCAAAACAGAACTGGCGACTCCGCTGGGGATCACATTCTTGTGATTCCCCTGTTGGGTAGTTTCAGCTGTTTGATAGGTTTCCAACTGTTTTAACTTCTATTTCAGCTCCACATTCTTCAATGTAACATCAAGTCCCAAGTTTCTTATCCAGGTTTGATCCTTTTATTTTTTCTATTATTTAATTTATATATGGGTTTGTTCATTACACAAAGAGCGTATGTTTACGCATTTTTGTTAAAGGAGTCGTGTGATGCTTATTTTTTATCAAGGCCATGATGTCTTTGTTACATAAACGTATAAAGCATATACCTAGGCATTTAAATTTTGATTTTTGCTTTTTGTAAATTTTTTATTCAGAGAGACCTGTTCCTGCAGTGTCTTTGTGTCCTCTAGATTGTGTAGAAAGTGGTATTTGGTCTTTTCTCTCTCTTGTTTGATTGAAAACTAGCTTCTGGTAGTATGGCCAGTTTTCTTGTGGCTGGCATCTTCGGTTTGGAGTACCAAGATCTCTTTCTGGATTGTTTGTTTATCAGAATTGCAGGTTTGTGCCATTTTACTCTTTCCTACATTTTGTGTTTGTTGCCATTTGCCCACCATTTCTCAAGGTACATTTTTGAGTTCAGTTGGCTAGGTCTTGTTGCAACTTTTGAAGAGTCTTTCTTGGTTCTTTGAAGTTTTTGTTTGCGGCAAGGTTGCACTATTCTTCTAGGCTGAATGGCCGAGTTTTCTTGTCTTCTTTTTCTCATATTGATCTTGCTACTAGTTAGCCCTATAAGATTTGGAGCATTTTTGAAGTTTTTGCTTGAAATTCAGTGTTGTTTGGCTTGGAATTTTATAGTTTTACTTGGTCTTTTCGAACTCTTTTATAAAACTCAAAAGCTCAAAAAACATTTTGCTTTGTTGTTTGCTTTTGTTTTTGCATTTTTGTTTTCGTTTCTTTGTATCTTTTGAAGCTTTGTTGAGGTTTCTTGCCTTTGGATTTTGGCTTGATTTTGGAAAGGAGTTGTCATTGATTTCTTCCTCTTGTTTTTAAGCATTTTCGGGTGTCTTCATATTAAGAGTTCTTGATTTTGGGAACTGACTTTCTGGACAACCAAAAAGAGATAAAATTGAAGGACTTTTGGGAAATTTCACTCTGCTTTAGGAGATTTTGCATCTTAGGATTTGCATTCTTGTAGTGAATTGCATCAGGTGCACTTAAGCATTTAGTCATTTTCATAGTTTTTGTGAGTGTGAGTTTGTTATTTGAAAAGAAAAATACAATTTTTAATCTCATAGAACCCGTGTAGAAGTTGCTTTTCATCGAAAGACAATAACTGCATTTGCATGTAGTTTGGTTTTTATTAATTTCTTTCTGCGTCAAAACACCATAAGTTTCATTTCCGCATCCCTTTGACTTAACATAACAACCAATTAAAATAAGCGATTTAATTTAAAATCAACTAGCAAGTTTTCTAAGTGTCATACACCAACTAGCTAGGTTTTAGGGCCTTGGATTAGGTGAGTGGAGATTTAACTCTCCAAGGCCGCTCAAACAAAACATAGAAGTTGATTAATTGAGCGAAATCCAACTCCGTTAGGTGGACCGGGAAAGCTCTCCTTCAGAGAGTCAAGCGCGAGGGGAAGTGAAGGCTGAGAAGAGGGATACCCCCTCTCTAATTAGCTGAATCTGACCTCAAGACCATTCCGCCCGGCTTCTGACATGGATTGGTGCCCATAGTTGCCACTCCTAGGTTCCACACAGGTGACTGCGGGGGGGAATACCCGTGGTACCTAAGGCAGATGTCGCATCACTTTCAGCAGTACTTCTGGGGGGTGCCCTTGCGAAGCTTGGGTGCTTGAGCCGGCAAAGGTTGTCGTTAGGAGGTCGGCGTAACTGCTTCTGATACCTTCGCTAGTAGGCCTGGGCCGTAATTATCCCAGACTGCTTTCGGGAGGTCCTATATTTCGCTTTCCTGTATTTTGGTGTCCGGTCCTCATCACCCAGAGCAGAAATACTTGAAGGTTGTTTGCTTGATTGTATCTCAGGGATTTTTCTTATAGTGAGTGCTCTTTTCTCCTAGCTTGCCTTGCTTTTCACTTTTTTGGGTCTAATTTAAAATCTATAAAAGTGGTTGATCAAGCGCCTCGTCGATCGAGGAGAATCCGGGGGTTATCTCTCGAGAGTCTAGAGCCTTCTTCGAGAAGGCGTAGGAGTGATTTAGCAGGTGGTTACCACCCGGTGACATCTGATGCAGTGGAGAGAGATCCTCCACAAGGGTCTGAAGGTTTCATAGCTGATTCTGGTGTCGGTTCCGAGAGGAGAGTTCCGCTCACCTCGTGAGTTTTATTTCCTCAGGAAGAAGATTTTCAAATTGAGGAATTACCTGAACCTCCTGTGTCAGGTCCATCTCCTCTTCCTCCTGATTATCCGTTCGTTGTTCAATACATCGGACCTGAGTCAGAGAGACTGGAAGATCCTCTATATTATTCATACCTTTCGATGGCCACGACTGGGAACGCAGCTTCTGCTGTGAGTGCTGCAGGCATTCAGACTCCTGCTTCTGTTGAAGGAGGGGGCACTATTGCTTTATCTTCGATTGCTTCTAGTGCTACTGTGTTTGGCTCTGGTTTCACCCAAGCACATGCTTCTCATTCTGGTTCCTTCTGTTTCGGAATGCCCACTAGTGGGATTCCTTCTTTTTCCTTTTTCGTTGCTGCAGCTGGATCTACACCCATGTCTTCCATGGCTAGTGGATCAGCTTCTTTTCAGGGGTTCCCCTTTGGAACTGGGCATATTCCTAGTTCCAATCCTTCTTTAGGTTCCTTTTCGTTTACCTCTCAGACCCAGAGTTTCAATCCTTGGTCTGGAGGTCAGAATTCGACAACTTTTACAGGATGGAACCCTGTATTCACTACAGTGGGGGCAGGGAATCAGTTTTATGCTGGTCACCAAGGGAATACTTCTTTCCCTTCGTTGAGTGCTTATCAGACCTTTTCTCCTCTTTCTAATGCCTGGAACCCCTATCAGGGGCTTTCCTCTTCATTTCATACTTCAGCGGGGGCACTGGTCTGGGCTTTGGTAACTCTGCGTTGGGAGGAGGTTCTTATCCTTTTTCTACGAGTCCTTTTTGGCAACCTGGTGCCTCATCAAATCTAGGGTATTATTTTCAGAATGTTTGGAATCCATCCCATCAAGGATGGAATCCTCAGGCTCCACCTCGCTTACCTTTTCTGGCAACATTAAACTTGCCAGATCTGTCGAAGTTGACTAATGATCCGATTCGTTATAGTCTGGGGTGGCCTCCGGTTCCCACCAAACTTCCTTCAGACATTCCAAAGTTTGAAGGTAAGAATGGAGAAGATCCATCGACCATTATTTATTGAATACTGCGGTGGCCTTCAACTCCCCGATCGATGATCTGACAGTTTGAGATTATTTCAACGCACCCTAACTGAAACGCCGGCCAAATGGTATATCGGTTAACCGGGGGCAAGTTTTTTAAGCAATGGGAGAACCGTCGTTACATTCTCAACCATTTCGCCATTCCAGATGCCATTAGAATCAACTCCTAGCTAATTTTAAAACAGTGATCGACGCAAGAAACGTATCAACACTCAGAAATTAATATCATAGTACACTCAGCTCATATTTCGTGAAACTTTCTAATGGTTTCTAAAACCTCCTCTCTGTACGTATTTCGAAAGATGTATCCCTCCGGGTATTTCTTCCGTGGAGCAGCTAGGGCCCAATGATGTTTGATCTATTCTCATCCTCCATAAGGCATTCCGCCTAATGTTCTTCCAAATTAGATTTATCTAAAACTAAGCCCGGTCCTCATGGCGACGGACTGATTGGATCGATCAAGAGTGGTGCAGCCAGCCTGCTTACTCAACTGCAACAGTTGTCTTTTCAATCTGCTCCTTCTGGTCAGGCTGTGCCTGCTGAGTCATCACCTTCCCAGTCTTTGTCCATAAATGCTGTCCAAGCTTCTGATCCCAAAGGAAATCAACAATCTGAAGGGAAGAAGAAGGGACGAAATAATAAGAAAAAGGGCAAGAACGGGAAGGGTAATGCGAATAAAACCAACGAGCATGTTGGTGAGGGTCCAAAGGAGAAAAGGAAAGTGAAGTTTCCATGCAAGCTGTGTGTTGGAGACCATCTTACGCACCTTTTCTCTAAAATTCAGGATGCGCAGCACTTGTTAGCTTAGCAGGGTTCTTCTAGTTCCCAGGCTGTGTTAAAAAACCCTTTTCCCCAAGGGCAACAATTAGTTGTTGGCACGAATCAAAATCATGGGGCTTCCTCTGGCGGCACCCAGGAGGGGGAAATTCCATCGAACATTTTCATGATGAGTGCTCACGCAGATATCGCTACGAGATCCTGTGATTATGGCGGAGAAGAGTCTTCGAAAGCTAAGGATATTCCTGATGCTACTGAGCCGCTTCACATTACCAAGCCTACTGTTGAGTCTATGCCTCGGATGCCCAAAGCATCTTCTAAGCGATCGACGATTAATCCAAATGCTAGGGCTGCCCAGAACTACTCTATTGTGGAAGATCTGGTGCAGAGTCCTTGTGCTATGTCGGCTTTAGAGGTACTCCAGTCTTGTCCGGCTCAGCGCAGTGCTTTGCTCACTGCCATTGGGGCTATTGATCCAAAAAATTCTCTTCTGATTACTTTTGATATGTCTAATTTTAAGAAGAGACTTCCTCATCACATGGATTTTCATATTAAATCATCGTACCGGAAGTGTAACATCTTTTGGACGGTTGTTGATGAGGGTGCTTCCACATGCGTGATGTCTCTTGCATGCTAGAAGACACTTGGATCTCCCAAAGCTGTTCCATCTACCACTCTTCTGACTGCATTCGATGTTCATTCTCACAGACCCCATGGTATTGTCCCAGCTTTGCCCATCTGTGTTGGGGGAAAAACTATCAATATAGAGGTTGAGGTAGTGGATGCAAGCTTGGACTACAACCTTCTGTTGGGGAGAAACTGGATTTATGAGATGGATGCCATTGCATCCTCATTATTTCGCATTATATGTTTCCCTCACGAAGGGAGGATCATTACAGTGGATCAACTGGACTGTCCTCCTGTAGACCCGAATGCGTCTACTGACTCATCTGTTCCTAAGTTGGATAATTCTAAGGCGCCTGTTGAGAATTTAGGAGTTGGAATGTATTCTTCCCTGATGGGTACTTTCGATATTCCTCCTCCTACGGTTCATATTAATGCAATTTCATCCTCCAAGGCTCCTCTTTGAAGAGAGTTCTTCAGAACTCATTATTTTTCGGACCCGTGGACCTTACCTTCCCCTACTGCCACATTAGCGGAAGGTCAAGTGGGTGGAATGGCATTTCCTATTTCTGCAGCTGAGATTGCTTATCAGTCTATTTTTGACTCTGCAGAATCCATCCCAGCTCCTCTTTCACCGGATGAGTTAGATGGAGATGTGGCTCCGGCTTGGACACTTAGTTCTTCTTCTACCCAGGATTGCCTTGATACCACTCTTCCATCTGAAGAGGCCATCTTGGAGGCCATGACTGGTATAGATAGACCATGGGATGACTTGCATCATCGGTCTTATTTTTTACCTGATTTGAGCGAAGTTGAAGCTAGTTTCCCAAGTCCTCAGTCTCCTGGTCCTGTTCGCCAAGTCCTGAACCCTTTAGCACCAACACAGGTTTATGCTGAAGGGAACATAGGTTTGCATGTACTACTGTCAGTGAGCAACATTTCTTCATCGGGCCCGAAATGTTCCGTGAAGAGGTTCGAATTTGCAAGGCTCTTTAAAGAGTATAGGGATGTATTCGCTTGGTCTTATGAGGAAATGCAGTATAGAAGGCAACACTATTGTCCGACGCAGAGATCCCATCTTGTAAACGCTAAGCCGGTGAGGCAAAAACTTCGTCCGGTCAATCCTAGGAAGGCAGCAGCTATCAAAGCTGAGGTTGAGAAGCTGCTTAAGGCGGGATTCATTTTCCCTGTTCCTTTGACTGAATGGGTTTCAAACCCCGTTCCCGTAGATAAAAGGCAAGGAACGATTCAAGTTTGTATTGATTTCAGGGACCTAAATAAAGCATGTCCTAAAGATAATTACCCCACACCATTTATCGATCAGATCATTGACGAGTGTGCCGGTAATGAGATTTTCTCCTTCATGGACAGTATCTCCGGATATAATCAGATTACTATCCATCCTGAAGATCAGCATAAGACTGCCTTTATTTGTCCCCGGGGTACATTTGCATACAAGAAGATGCCTTTTGGTCTTAAAAATGCTGGGGCTACCTTTCAGTGGGCCATGTCATATGCCTTCCACGACATCAAAAAGATTATTGAGGCGTACTAGGATGATTTAGCTGCTCATTCTCGAAAGAGGATGGATCATCCTACTCACCTCCGGCAAATATTTGAACGATGTCGGTTCTATAAGATTAGATTGAATCCGAACAAGTGCGTTTTCGCGGTTGCATCCGGTCGGTTATTGGGATTTATTGTGTCTAAGGAAGGGATTAGGGTAGATCCCTTCAAGGTTGAGGCAATACTTCGAAGTCCTCTATTCGTCAGCTTCAAAGTCTGCAAGGAAAGTCTAATTTTCTTCGGAGATTTATCGTAAATTATGCTGAAGTTACAAAGGGATTTATGAGATTGTTGAAGAAGGGAGTTCCATTTATTTGGGATGACTTCGCTCAACGCTTGTTCGATGCTTTGAAAAAAGCATTGACCTCTGCTCCTTTATTGAGTCCACCTGATTATAGCAGGGATTTCCTTTTGTATCTGGCAGCAGCAGAATCTACTATTGGTATGGTTCTGGTTCAGGAGGATGATGCTCTTGCAGAGCATGTTATATACTACCTTAGTCGAGGCTTGGTAGGACCTGAACTCTGGTACACTCCGATAGAAAAATTAGCTTTAACAGCAGTTCATGCTGTGCAGCGACTCCGGAATTACATTATTCTTCGAAAAACTTATGTTTTGGCAGCAGCCAATCCATTTCAATTTGTCCTCAGTAGGCGAGTGATTGGGGGCAAATACAATAGATGGATTGTGATTTTATAGGAATTTGATCTTGATTTTATGTCTGCCAAGTCTAAGAAATCATTGGTTTTCGCGGAATTGATCTCCGAGTTGCCCTGTGGGGAAGAGATGATCTATGATGAATCCTTTCCAGATGAACATTTGTTTCTTATCTCTTCATAGGATCCTTGGTATGGAGATATCATTGTGTATCTCCAGACTGTGAATTTTCCCTCTACTTTTTCGAAAGATGAGCGTCGTAAGTTGCGTCACTTGGCCAAGAATTATTTGATTATTGGTGACGCTTTATATCGATGAGGGGTTGATTCAATCCTGAGACGCTGCTTAACTCTCAAAGAAGCTGAGGCTGTGCTGAATGATTCCCACAGTGGAGCTTGTGGCGGTCATTTATCTGGGCTTGCTACAGCCCAAAAAATCTTGCGTGCTGGGTACTTTTGGCCCTCGATTTTCAAGGATTGTATCGAATCGGTCAAAAAGTGTCATCCGTGTCAAGTCTATACCCGAAAAATGCGCGCTCATCCAGCTCCGCTTTTTCCAGTCATTACTGTCGGTCCCTTTACAAAGTGGGGTACTGATTATACTACTTGTAACTCGCCTTCGGCTAAAGGTCACAAGTACATTATTGTAGCAGTAGACTACTTTACGAAGTGGGTCGAGGCTATGCCTACTTTTGGGAATGATGGTGAGACTACAGGTCTTTTCCTTTTCAACCAGGTTATCTCTCGTTTTGGTATTCCTAGAGAGATTGTCACTGATCATGGCAGAGTTGGCTCTCAAATTGGGTTTCCGGCAGGAGCATTCATCTCCGTATTATCCTCAAGCCAATGGACAAGTGGAAGCCGTGAATAAATCCTTGAAGACAATTCTTCAAAGGACAATTGATAAAGATAGATCTAACTGGCATGTTATGCTATATCTTGCACTTTGGGCATACAGGACGTCAGTGAAAACTGCAATTGGCTTTACTCCGTTTCAGCTAGTGCACGGGGTGGAATCTGTATTTCCCATTGAATGCGAGATTCCTTCTCTTAAGTTAGTTGTTGAACTTCTTCCTGACACTTCTGGTCTTGAAGAATGGCTCCTTCATCTGGAACATCTCGATGAGCAGTGTCGGGATGCTGCCACAATGAATGAAGCACATAAAAACCGAGTTAAAGTTCAGTACGATAAGGCAGTCAAACCTAGGGTTTTTTCGGAAGGTGACCTTGTCTTGGTCTATGCCCAAGAAAAAGATTCCTTGGGGGCAGGAAAGTTTAAGTCTATGTGGTATGGCCCCTTTATCGTTAAAAAAGTCCTTAAGAAAGGAGCGTATACCTTGGTTGATTTTGAAGGGAACGAGTTGCCGGAGCCCCGAAATGGGCTCTATTTGAAGAAGTATTATGCCTAGGCTTTGGCCTGGCATGTTGCTTTTGTATATAGTAGTTTTGCTTTGTACATATCTGGTTTATTTTCGATCTTTGATGAGTTGGTGATGTTTTTTATCTGCTTTGGCAGGTTGTGTCGGATGTCATGAGTCATTTTGGTTTCGCCGATGGTGCTAGTAGACACACCCGGAACTTAGTTTCCGCGGCTTGGGTGCTTCATTATCCTTCCGGTCAGCTGTTAGTATCAAGAGGGGTCTGCATTGGTCCTGCTTCCAATAATATAGCAGAATACACTGCAATTGTTTATCTACTCTCGGACGCAATATCTTTGGGTGTTGATTCGTTGGTAGTTTTCTTGGACTCTCAGCTGGTGGTGTCGCAGTTGAACAATACTTATCGGGTTCGAGATCCATTTTTATTACGGTTGTTCTTGAGGGTATGTTTGTTACAAAGATCATTTCAATTTTTAACTTTCATTCATATTCCTCGAGTTGAGAATTGGTTAGCAGACTCATTAGCTAATCAGGCACTGGATTGGCATATCAATCATTCCATACAATAAAATTTAATTATCAAAAACATCATACATTTTGATACATTTATCACATCACATCAAATATCGATGTATATATATCATCAGAGTGCTCAAAAACTTTACAAAATTTGGATCCATAAGGTCATACAAAATTTGGGCTTATGCTCGATCATGTTCAGTCTTAAAAAATATACATTCATCTAATACATAATATCTATCTACTCCTGAGGTCCCTGCCCAGAAGTCATGTTCCTATAGAACGTGATCGCAATGGCAACTCGGCGGAATAACCGTACCCAGTCTCAGGGCACTCCTACCACCCGTCTCTGGATGGCTTCCGGCAGATCTTCCACGGCAGCCATAGGTATTTGGCGGGTTAACCTCTCCAAGTTCCTCTATACAGCCTAGAGGGTCCTGTTTGAATCCACTGTATCTGCTTCGCCCCTGCGACGCTTGTGGCGCGGGAAACCCTCAAGTCGAACTGGTCCAATATCTGTATCATGATCATGTTTACATTGTCAGTCATTATGAATCCAATCAAAAACATGTTTGTTTTCATTTTTTCATACATATTTGAAAAAATCCAAAAAATTATATAAGTCAAAATTTTTTGCAAACTTACCGACTATGCCCCATGCTGTCCCTGGTGGAAGAACAAGATCTGGATCTCCAAAAAAGTCCATCCCGGCATAGGGATAGTCGTCCACAGCGATGATTTGTTCTCCCCACCAAAGGAAGAACTCATCATCCCAAGTGGTCCGGGGAACTTCACTTCAGCCTAATCTCTTCATCATGTCTGCCCAACGGGCAATTCTTTGGTCTCTCGGGCTGCTGATGGTAGAGATAACTCTGGATCTCAATGCTGGTATCTTCTCAAAGAAGAATGTCATCAAAATTGTACCGTATCCAAAGTGTTTTGTCTTTGCTTGGCGGATTGAGGTCAATCGTTGCTTCATGTTCAGTAAAAGGGCTGTGCACCAATCATATACACAAGCATTCCACTGCTATGCTCATTTACGTCCTGGACGCCTGATGTAGGGAGGCAGATCCTGCCACTCTGCCAATGGTGAAAAGGAGGATTTTCATGTGCAAATCCCTTAAATCTTTAATTGCAATCTGAGTTCCAACTTTCTTGGAACCCTCTACGCAGTACACGTGGACATAATCTTCCACGGTTAGCCCTCCCAGGGGCTTCCCGTGCAAGTCTACTGGTTCCCCCCTCCGGGAGAGTCCAGTGATAAAATATATGTCTTCCACTTCAATGTGTATTGGCATCTGATCTATCATAAAGTAGTCCTCTTCCGGTTCCCAATAATTGATGAGCATTTCTAGCAACTGGACATTGCTTTTCATATTTGGCATTTTGAAAAATTTGAACAATCCACAATTTCGAAGAATATTTTGCGATGCTCGATCTTGCATGACTTCTTGATCAATTCCTCTGTGTTCACGCTCTCTCCATGAGATTGTCATCCTGTCAAAATTCAATAAATCCTTCATTAGCCACGCATTTTTCATTTGGGCCTGCGCATACGCGGCTTTCTTTATGCACAGTCGCGTGTATACGCGACTTTACTGTTACCAACCCGCGTATGCGCAAACCCGTGTTTTTTAGAAAGGGTTTCTGTGGTGAAAATCACTAAATTTAAATTTATAAACGGACAAAATGATTTGCAAGGATGATTGATGAGCTTACCTAAAAAATTTGGTGCGATTCGACGGTCGGTTGTTCCTGATTTGATGAAAGAAGTTTTTTGCTCCAGAGAACTTTTTTCCAAATCAGCAATGTAATAATGAACCAAATATGAGGTAATTTGTCTATTTATGCCTAAAAAGTTGAAAATTTTCGCAAAAATTTGTTATTCTTATTTTTTTCGATCTATCTTAAGCTGCATAACCCGGATGCTTGGAAGTGCCCAGTTTGGTATGTTTTCAAGTACATTTTGACGAATTTGAGATTTTTCCTGGTTTTTTGATCCATGATTACTGACTCGTCACGGCAGGTATATGATCTTCACTGGCATATAGGTTAGGGAAATCACTTTCCGCTGCATCTTGCATACTAGCCTCCATACTGATCACTTGCCATAGGGTCGATCCCATCAAGTCATGAGTATTACACCCATTTCACTCGCCGATTATTTAATCATGACTTGATGGTAGAGCCTTCCTTTACATGGGCTTCCTAGTTAGTTCCTCGCTATCACTTGTTTCCCATGCTGCGTTTTATGTAGGCTCGGGAGTCCTCTTTAGTCCCGCCATGACTTATGTGTTGAAGCTTCATTCTTCTTCTTCCTCACTATCATTTTTCTGGATATTACCCTAGAGGCTCCCTGGTGTTGTTGAGTTGTATTATTGCATTGCATATTGGCTACTTGTTTATCCTGGCCTTTAGCCGGCTTCATTTGGACTCAGTGTTTAAGCCAAATTTTGACCTTGACTATCTGTACAAGTTAACCATTGCATGCACTTTAGCTATCGCGACTTGACACCCTTTTACCCATGGATGGAACATTCCTTTGAGTATCGCTTACCAGTTTTCACCACCTTGCATTGAGCATAGGATTGTTCCAATCCCAGGAACTAGTGCATCTGATTTTTGATACTCGTTCTATCCATTGTACCATAGCATTCTTTTATTCCTTTTCAGGCTTATTATATGAAAAAGACAAAAAAATCAAATATAACAAAAAGAGCGGGAACGGGATGTATCTTCGTTGTTTTGATGGCAGTACAGAGTCAATTTGTCGCCCTTGAACAAAGCACATATACTTATATATATTTCCTTCATTTGGAATGGTTTTAGTTTTGACCTAGGTTCAGCCTTTACCATGTTTCACTTGTCAGTTCTCCCCCGGTTGGTTATCTCTTCCAATCATATGGAGAGTTTGTTTTGCCTCCTGCATGACAGACTTATACAGTGTCACTTTTTACTACCATGGTCATCACGAGTCGTACTTTTGTTCAAGGGAAGTCTAGCATGAGTCGGCCATTCTGCGGTGTCTCTTGACTCATTATTCAGTCGGCCTTCCCGGTCTTGTCAGTATCATGTTCTATCACATCAGATGTTTTGGTCTTCTGCTCGTGCTGGTTTGAGAAGGTCCCCATTGACTTCTTGTTGGCGGGTTTGTCTCTTATCGACTACGACACATTGCTCTGAGAGCAAACCTAGAGCCGCACCCTGGCCCTATTTCCATCATTGATAGGTGACCTTGTGCTCAGCATTTGATCATCATTATGGGTCTTTGACTGAGTGGTTTTCCCTGTGTTCGACGTCAGCACACATTATCACACTTGGGATTCGTGCAGTACCTTGATTTCCATTTGACCCTATCGGTGGATATCTCGCCTCTGTGTCAGATTTCATTATTGGTTGGTTCAGAGGGTTTCTTCCGTGCGCTAGCTTCATCTTGTGCATGTCGGAAACGTACTTCGGTTTTGGTTCCATCACTCTACTTCGTCCGATTCCTTCCAAATCTTGGCCTGCGGGTTACACTCACGCTGGACTGATGTGGGATGCCTTAATGCCTTCCTTCTAGCAGATCTTTTCCCATCGACTCCGACTCATTGCTCTGGGAATAAGGTCTAGAGTCTTTTTGTCAGTACCTTAGGGTTTGCAGTCATCAGTGGCAGACTCTTCGCTATCGACAGTGGAGATTCATCATTGCCTCCTGATTGGTAGATTCTTTCAAGTGTTCGACTTCAACTCATTCATTCACACTTGTTAGATTGTACTGGGGCACCTTGACACTCATTTCATTATTGGTGGGTTGTCTCGCATTGGTTAACGGTATACATCATTGACCGGTAATCCAACGATTTCTCACATGGTCGACTTCAGCTCATTTATTCCCATTGTGTAGAATTGTGCCATAGTGATCGGTGAAGACCTCGGGTTGCATCAGCATTTCTCAGTTCACTTTTGACAGTCCATTCAGTTTCTGCCAATGATGTCATCCACCCTTATATGTTGCAGTTCAGTACAACAGCATCCTATATGTTGGCTCCCGAGTTGCGTGATTGTACCATTTGTTCCACCTCTTATGATTCGGTACTTGGAGATTCAGTTACTTATATGATCAGACATCCAGTTGCACCATCTTTGATCAGCTTTCTATATGTGATACTTGGACATTGATTCAGACTTGTATTTCCGGGCCATGCTCAGATGATTCATTGTGTACTTTCAGTTTAGCTATACTTGTATACATGTTGGATCTATTTCAGTACTTTCCATATGATGTATTTTTGACTGAGCATGGGTATGCCCGCCTCAGCATGAGTTGACTCTCTGGTTTCTTTCATTGGTTTTTGGCAGGCTGAAATCTGGTGAAGTCCTCTCTTGTCCTTGCGAAGTCCTTTCTATGTGCATAATACATTTCGGCCATCATGTACCCCTTCTGACCTCATATATTAGGGGGAATCTGTTATAGCATCATTTCTCACCTTCATATGATTCATGATTTCTTTTATGGCTTTGGGCACCCATTCCTACAGACTTGGACAAAATTCACTAAAAAACAGTGTTAAAATCCCCATACGCGGTTATGCCCAGACTTTTCCGCGTGTATACGCGAGTCCACATGTACTTTTCCGCGTATGCCATTAAAAATCATTAAAAAATATATTAAAATTCCCTATTTTCGGGCTGGGTTGATGGTTACTCTGGTAGTTCAACCACCCCAGCATGTGGCCAACTGTTTCCAATTGTTGAAACTACTTTGAGGGAGTATAAAAGCCCCTCATGTGCATGGCCTAAGGGAGAGAGAAATTATTGATATTATACTCTGTTGGTATTCCCTATCCAAGTCTGAATTCCCGTGCCTCCTGCACTTCCCAGTTCATTACAGGAAACCCTTGTTTCTTGGAGATGCTCATCTCTTTATATGTCATCTCGTATGCACCAGTTCGGAAGGAATCTTAGCGAGGCAAGGGTGGGATGGATCCGGACGACGGTCTGCTCGAAGATCGTGGAAGGATTCAGGTGATCTCTCCACTCGTTATTTCTGTACATGCTATTTATAATACAGAAGAACCATCTTGTTCCCGAGATATACATGTTAGTGTCCGCTTGCATATGTGAGAATATCGTTATTTAAGCATTTATTATGGTTTATCTAATGTTGCATATGGATTTAACTAACATTTAGAGTAGATATATGCTGTACTACCAGTTCTTCGTGCTTGTATCTTCTTGTCTTTCAGTTTAATAAGGAAGAAGGTTTGTTGGGGGTTTGGACCCCGCAGGATCTGCTTCAACCGTAGGACCTACAGGTAACTTCCTCGATCTACTCTATTTAGTTTTTCATGAACATGTATGGTTGTGTGAGTCCTTCTTAAGTAGCATGCCCTGCTCTGTGGAGGTTTAAACCCAACAAACCTCTAGGGTGATTTTCTCCGAAACAATGGCTAGGTCCTCAGATTCCAAAGCGGTTTGATGTAGTCTCTGCAGCGTTTGTACTGGCCAATATTGCAAACTATGTGATGCAAGCAGGGCCTGCAAACCCCAGAATCTTTCTCCATTCTATGCATATACAAATTCATCATCATAACCGCCCAATAAAACTTCAATCTAGGACAATTTTCACCCACTTGAAATCTCAACTATTGTACGGAAGCTTATCTTTCAATTCACAAGTTATCATTTGAATGCGGAAACTATCTTCAGCATATGGTTCAAAAATCAAATCAAGCAAACTCCCTTTTCAAGGTTTCAAATAGCATTAAAATTCCTTATAAAAAGTCTCATACAGACTTTAACCAACCATCAATTTCATTCTAGTTTCCAACCCAAGCTCACTTATATAATTCAAACCCCAATGTTTTTCATTTAATTACGCGCTGAATTCTCATATGTTTGACCATTAACTTTAAACATATTTGATTCAAATCTCAAACATCCAACTGGCTTACGAGGGTTTCATATGTGTTAGTCCATGTGGAAATCTCAATCTAAAACTTTCCCTTAAACTCAAAGCACTGCTCATCGACCTTTCCAGCGTAATTCTGCTTATATAATTAAACTGCGCAATTAACATCTCAGAACATTCAACCACAGGTTTCCTTACCTCACGAAGTCTTCATTTCATTTCAGCATTTGTTCCCAACTTTCACATATGATTTTTAATACAGATTTTCAAACAAATTCTATAAACAAAGGCGCCCATGTGTTAAGACTGAATCTGGCAGTCATATATCATTTTCATGGATTATAACTTCATGAAAACACCATCATATCTTACCCGTTCGAATTCCTGCAATAATCTCTGGACCACGCCTTCAGATTCTGGATCTCACTAGCAATCGAACCATTCGATTCATGAGAGTTATCTTATTTCAAAAGACTGTTATTATTCCGTCAAAATAAAACATACCTATTTATCATACCACTTTCAGCACGGCTTTGTTGTGGTATATAAGTTTACATCTATCAAAAATGGTTCAAAACCCAGAATTGATGTCTCTACGTTTTCCTCATATCGGACCATTCATCCACGCTTCTGGCATCAGTTTGAATTCAACGCAGACTCATACATATTCAACACTGTCATTTAAATTAGAAAATGATGCGGGCTTATACCTGCATTTAATATCCAACGTTGACTCAATCTTCGACTGTTACTTCAAAACTGGAATTCGATTTCTTCTGAAATTGAATTACGCGGATTTTAAAATTGGTTTAACCCCAGACTTTTAAATCGACTTTAAACTCATCAACAACATTCTAAATCGAATGGAGGTTCTTAATTGGTGCCACTAAGGAATCGATTCCAGCAACATATAATTCAGTATACCCTCAAATTCAGACATTAATTTACCGCGTCCCTCAGACATTAGTAATTTCTGTAAAACCCAGATTCAATATTGATTCCTTCAATCGGATTTCAATAACCCTTTATGTATATATTTCCAGAGTTACAACAAGAATTGCGCCCTTCCCATTGCTTCAATTCACCACTTGCCAGATTGTAATGCTTTTATTACAAATGGTCAATTCACTGTGGAAAACTTTATACACAAAGATCGATCCTTTAAAATTGTCCCTCCATCTGCTATGAACTCATCAACAGATAAATGGTTATGGCTGTTATGATATTGAAACCTTAACACATTCACATTCATCAATTTTGTATTGTTTACAAAATCTGGCATCGATTATTCAATTCAAACATTCAAACCCATACAAAATTCGATTCTTTCAACTGTCTTTGAATTCAATAACACATCCCATTCAAATATGTATAACTCAACTCCCAGTTTCAGAATTTAACAAGAACAACCAATATATATAATTCCAATTAACACATATATATAATCCTGAGACAAAACAATGACTTACAAATTCTTGTTTGGCCTGATATTCATAATCTGTGGCCCTTACAAACTGCCCGAAGGCATCCAAGCAGAAAACCTCTCACTCTCTACACACACACACTCACAATCTCAATGTGTTTTTCTCTCAAAACCCCCTCCTATTTATACAATTTAAAAAATAATCTAATTTAATGCTCAATCCCCTTAATATCTCAATACCACTAAAATATCTCAACAAATCCTATCATCTAGAATCTTATCCCTTTATATCCTTAACTACCCAAATTCTCTCAAAGGATATTTACAAAATCCTCATTTTCTCCTATTTTATTTAAAATAACAAATTAATTAAATAAAATATTAAAAATTGTCACACCCCCTTTTCTAACATATTTACAAGTAAAAAATATCCTTGATGCTCCTGCATCAGACTCCCCATGTAAGAAAATTCATGACCACCTGGTCATAAGTCTGGATAATTATTTCCTCCTGGATCCCAAATTTTATTTTGTAATATTTCCTTGCTTGTCAATTGCTTTACTGTTGTTGTTATCTGCTGTTGTCCTCCAGGTTTCCATAATTTGTGCTGTAATGCTCCACTTGCTTTGCCTTCAAGATCTGCTACTGTCTTCCTCTTGTTGTCACTCCTTTTCTTTCTTGCTATTGTCTTTCTCTGAGACGTTTTCATCATTAACCTCCTTATCAACTCAATTTCTCTGTCCAATATATCCTCTGTCTGCTGATTGTTTCCAGCATCTTCAATAAAACATGTTACTTTAGCTGTCACTATGGATGTTGCTTCAGCTGCCACCATAAATGTTGCGACCTCCCAAACTTCCTGTCCCTCTGCAACATTCTTTTGTGCGTCATCTGCTCCTATTTTATCTGCAACTTTTTTCTCTGGTTCAAATGTCTCCAGCAAACATTTCAGCATTTCATCAACATGCTGCAAATTAACTCCAGCATAATCTCCATCTTCCCCTTTGACAATCTTCAGAAATTGTCCATCATCATCAAGTTTTGAAAACACTGTAGCTTCACCCTCTGTCACTGTAGCAGCTCCAAAATTTCGTACACCAGTCTTCTCTTGGCTATACGGACAAGCCAACTTTTCCTTGTCACCCATGGTAACAAGCTTCTGCTTATGAGACCTAATTGCCTCGTCTTCTTTCTGCAACAGTTCTTCTTCTTCCAAGACAATCCCAAATGATGGACTGTCTTCTACATCATCTGTAAACACAATCAAATTGTCAGCATCAAAATCATAACACTCACTTGTCGATTCAGTCATCAAGTTTTCTCTCTGCAGCTCCAAGTCTTCTTCAGGACTCAGAAAATCTTCATTGGCTTTTTCCTCAGCTTTCTCTGGCAACACTTCAGTATGCTGCTCTGAGTTCCTTTCCAACTCCTCTGTCAGCACATCAGTATGCTGATTTGCATTCACCATGAGACTGTCAGCTAGTCTCGCCTTCTTACCATCCTCTGCTCCATGACTGTCCTTCATGAAAACTTTCCTGCCTTGCTTCCTTAGAAAATTATCCTGCACATAAGTCCTCTGTCTCTCCAATTCTCTTCTCTGAAGATCTAGTTTCCTATACAACTCAACAATTTCATTAGGAGTAGAACTCGGAAACTTCAAACAATTTTCCATACCTTCACCAGCTCTTAACCAATCATCGACTGGTCTTTCTCTCTCTGCACCAACCTTCTGATTAGACTCCTTTGTCTTCATTGCCTCCTGAGATCTTGCCATCTTAGCATCGATCTGAACAGCCTTCAGATTCAATTCTCTCTCCTGAACAAACTCTAAAGCTTGCTCATCTTCCTGTGCTGTACTTGCAAACATACACAACTTATTAGTTTTAAAACTGCAAGACTTTTCAGTCTTGACTGCTTCCTCCCACACATCCTTTTGAACAAATCTGCGTGTGGAATCTTCAAATTCCATCTCTGGCTCAAGAACTCTAAGTTACTTTTTCAACAAGGCAATCACAATTTGCCTCAACCTCCTCTGCAATTGTCTCCAAATCACTCTCTTTCCCTTCAGTGGAAAGATCCATCCTCTATTCTGGTTTTCTTGTTCTTGCAGCCATTCTTCTAGTACCTACAATTGTACCTTCATTAATGCAATCTCTCTTTCTCGAACTTCTGCAGTCATCTCATATCTGTGGCATTCTTCTGAACCTCTTCTCTGATCCTCCATGATCATCTTCTCCATAAGTTTATCACTCATAATGAGTTGCACTATCCTCTACAACAGCAATCTCCTCTGCTGCCACTTACCTCACCAAGCTCTCCTCACTCAGTCTTTTGGTAAGTACTTGGTTCACTGCCTCTGGAACCTCTTGAGCAATCTCCTCTGCTCACTCTCTAGGCTATCTCTTCAACTCATCTTCTTCTTCAGGACACTGCAATTATCCTCCCTATCCAGCTTTTAGCTGAATTCCAGGTTCACTGCCATTATCTTCTCTGCAACCATAAAATTCAATCACAAATTTCAATTAGAAAATCATCTCACCTTTAAGATCTTGCAGGATCTTTTCCTCCTTGCAATCCTGTTCACTTGTGTAGTTTGCATATCAGATTTAGAAATCTGATCTTCCTTTCAATCATTCATCATACATTCAAAAATACATTTCATTTCTTCAACAAAACCTTCTTGCATTCATTCAGAAACAAACATCTTCAACAGAGCATTCCAGCTCTAATACCAAAAATGATGCAGGCAGGGTCTGCAAACCCCATAATGTTTCTCCATTCTATGCATATAGAAATTCATCATCATAACCGCCCAATAAAGCTTCAATCTAGGACAATTTTCACCCACTGGAAATCTCAACTATTATGCGGAAGCTTATCTTTCAATTCACAGGTTATCATTTGAATGCGGAAACTATCTTCAGCATATGGTTCAAAAATCAAATCAAGAAAACTCCCTTTTCAAGGTTTCAAATAGCATTAAAATTCCTTATAAAAATTCTCATACAGACTTTAACCAACCATCAATTTCATTCTAGTTTCCAACCCAAGCTCACTTATATAATTCAAACCCCAATGTTTTTCATTTAATTACGCGCTGAATTCTCATATGTTTGACCATTGACTTTAAACATATTTGATTCAAATCTCAAACATCCAACTGGCTTACGCGGGTTTCATATGTGTTAGTCCATGTGGAAATCTCAATCTAAAACTTTCCCTTAAACTCAAAGCACTGCTCATCGACCTTTCCAGCGTAATTCTGCTTATATAATTAAACTACGCAATTAACATCTTAGAACATTCAACCACAGGTTTCCTTACCTCACGAAGTCTTCATTTCATTTCAGCATTTGTTCCCAACTTTCACATATGATTTTTAATACATATTTTCAAACAAATTCTATAAACAAAGGCGCCCATGTGTTAAGACTGAATCTGGCAGTCATATATCATTTTCATGCATTATAACTTCATGAAAACACCATCATATCTTACCCGTTCGAATTCCTGCAATAATCTCTAGACCACGCCTTCAGATTCTGGATCTCACTAGCAATCGAACCATTCGATTCATGAGAGTTATCTTATTTCAAAAGACTGTTATTATTCCATTAAAATAAAACATACCTGTTTATCATACCACTTTTAGCACGGCTTTGCTGTGGTATACAAGTTTACATCTATCAAAAATGGTTCAAAACCCAAAATTGATGTCTCTACGTTTTCCTCATATCGGACCATTCATCCACGCTTCTGGCATCAGTCTGAATTCAACACAGACTCATACATATTCAACACTATCATTTAAATTAGAAAATGATGCGGGCTCATACCTGCATTTAATATCCAACGCTGACTCAATCTTCGACTGTTACTTCAAAACTGGAATTTGATTTCTTCTGAAATTGAATTACGCGGATTTTAAAATTGGTTTAACCCCAGAATTTTAAATCGACTTTAAACTCATCAACAACATTCTAAATCGAATGGAGGTTCTTAATTGGTGCCACTAAGGAATCGATTCCAGCAACATATAATTCAGTATACCCTCAAATTCAGACATTAATTTACCGCGTCCCTCAGACGTTAGTAATTCCTGTAAAACCCAGATTCAATATTGATTCCTTCAATCGGATTTCAATAACCCTTTATGTATATATTTCCAGAGTTACAACAAGAATTGCGCCCTTCCCATTGCTTCAATTCACCACTTGCCAGATTGTAATGCATTTATTACAAATGGTCAATTCACTGTGGAAAAATTTATACACAAAGATCGATCCTTTAAAACTGTCCCTCCATCTGCTATGAACTCATCAACAGATAAATGGTTATGGCTGTTATGATATTGAAACCTTAACACATTCACATTCATCAATTTTGTATTGTTTACAAAATCTGGCATCGATTATTCAATTCAAACATTCAAACCCATACAAAATTCGATTCTTTCAACTGTCTTTGAATTCAATAACACATCCCATTCAAATATGTATAACTCAACTCCCAGTTTCAGAATTTAACAAGAACAACCAATATATATAATTCCAGTTAACATATATATATATAATCCTGAGACAAAACAATGACTTACAAATTCTTGTTTGGCCTGATATTCATAATCTGTGGCCCTTACAAACTGCCCAAAGGCATCCAAGCAGAAAACCTCTCACTCTCTACACACACACACTCACAATCTCAATGTGTTTTTCTCTCGAAACCCCCTCCTATTTATACAATTTAAAAAATAATCTAATTTAATGCTCAATCCCCTTAATATCTCAATACCACTAAAATATCTCAACAAATCCTATCATCTAGAATCTTATCCCTTTATATCCTTAACTACCCAAATTCTCTCAAAGGATATTTACAAAATCCTCATTTTCTCCTATTTTATTTAAAATAACAAATTAATTAAATAAAATATTAAAAATTGTCACACCCCCTTTTCTAACATATTTACAAGTAAAAAATACCCTTGATGCTCCTGCATCACTATGGAGACCATAACATACTGGTGACCATACTGGGGAATTCTGAGTAAAATCCTTAAAACAAAACACTCAATGTTCAGTGCAGTATAATTAACTTTCTTCAAGCACTACCAAGCATGTTGGTAACCATGATAGGACTTGTCTGAATTAGTGGCAATCTAAGTACTTCTTAGGATTCTAATAGACCCCTATCAAACCTTGAAGAAATTAGCTAAGTAAGCCACAAAGTAAACTCTGTTTGTCTCATCACCGTAGCTAAATGCTGAAACATATTTAGGACTCTCATAAACCACAGGACTGTAAAAACTCAGATAACCCAAAAAAATATTTCAGATTGGTATTCAAACCTATTAATGGTGGTGGACCATAAAACATTTTACCTTCAAAAGCTAAAAATTTCCATCTGGCGACTCCACAATCTTGAATTGACCTAAATACTCCACTGGGAAACCCATTTCTATTATAACATCATACAAACTCACTTAAGGAAATTGTGAGAAGTTATTTCTCCTGGTTTGAAAGATTAGTTAGCCTATCAAAGATTGTCATATTTGGTTAAACTTTTCTTATCATTAGGCCTGAAAACATGGCATGGTGACTCCTAGAAGAGTTTATACTAGATCCTATCTGGACCCAAACCATCTTGAGATAGTTGATAATCCGGAAAGTATACTTAGGAAATCTCCTAAGGCTCAAGCTTCAACTGTTGTCAGGCCAGTCTGTAGAGCTAACTCTATTCCTGAAAACCTTACAGCTCTACAAGATTCACAGGTTGACTTAAGAAACCCATTCAGAACTAGGTCACTTGATGATATAGATCAGATAGATTTTGAGTCTCCACCTTCATCCCAAGATAGAGGTAAACATCCTGGTAGCAGAGAAACCACCCCTCCTGATTTCCATTTCATTCATAATTTTGGTTTCTCTCATCCAAGATCTGCTCAACAGTCTCTTATTGATCCATCCACTTCTGTTATCCATACACCCACTGTTCAAACTACCCCATTCCATCAACCCTCTCCCTTCTTACATCCTCCACCTGTAAACCCCCCATTTTTCCCACAAACTACTATCATGGCAACACATTATGCCCCTCTAGTCATTCCTTTACCTTTAGTCAATCTGCCACAAGACTATCAGTCCAAGATACCATTATATGATGCTAGTGGTGCTACTACTACTTCACAACATGTGGATAATATGAATGACTATTTTGATAGAAATGAGATAGATGATGAAACTTTCAAACTAAGATAGTTTTCTCAAAGTCTAGGGGGAGAAGCAAGAAAGTGGTTCAAAAGCTTAACCCCCAATAGTATTAACAACCTCCAAGCCCTCCATCAGTCATTCCTAAACAAATGGGGAGTTAGAAAAAACCCTCTCCAAATACTTTCAGACTACAAAAACCTCAAAAGAAACACTGGGAAAAGTGTTCAAAATTATTGCACTAGGTTCAATAGTGTTTATAATGCCCTACCCTCATAATTGAAACCTCCACAAGGCTCAGCTTTGGCCAAATTTCCTGAACGATTTGACCCTGAAATGGCATACCAGCTGAGAGAAAGAGACCCCTTAACTTTAAAAGACATGCAGAAAGGAGCTCTTGCTGTGGAAGTGAATCTGATTGAGAAAAGAGCTAGGCTGAAGAATGAGAAGAAAGTATCATTTAGGGAGGAAACTGCACCTTCCACATCTAGCTCAAAAATGGAAAGAATGATGGAGGAAATGATGAAGAAAATGAGCATACTTGAGAGAGCACAATGTAGAGAAAATCAATCAACTCCCCAAAACAGAAATCAATCTCAAAATCAAAATCAGAACTTTAGGAGAAATCAACCTCAAAACAGACAAAGAGAGGATGATCAACAAATTAGGTCTCCTTTCCACGAAAATTATGTAAATGAGGATGAAGAAACTAGCAAACAAACAGAGGATGATAACATGAATATGTTGGGAGTAAGTAACGAGGATTCTGATCTCATTTATGAAAGAAAACAAGGTCTATATACACCTTATGATGATAGAAGACCACAAACAGATTATTATGAACAATACTCTGAAAATTCCATCATAGGATCACCTGAATAGTATGACCTCAAAATTAAGAAGAATCAAGAATCTCCCAGGAACAAAACCTCTGATAAATCTGCCAAAAACAACCCTGAAAATACACCCAAAAAGACAGTCGAAAAGCACCCAACAGTGGCTGTAAATTTTGATTTAAACAAAGGGTGAAATGCTCAAGCCAATAAAAAACAGAGTGTCAACCCCAGTAGCACTATCACTTCAGCTAACGCTCCTAAAAAAACCATTCTAACTGCTGTAAATAATGAAAATCAGCAAGCTGACTTTGCTAATGAAATAGTGACTAAGAAGGCTGAACTAAACATGTTGAAAAACCAGATCCCCTTCAGCCTAGAGAATGAAATATCCAAAATCAAAATCTTTGTCCCACTCACTGAATTAGTCACTCAAAATGTATATAGAGGTCAAATTTCGAAGGCTTTGAACATAGAAGATGTTCATGATACAGTCAACTTAAATGATGACACCCCAAAACTAATTTTTGGTCCAAAAATCGAAGGGAAATTTCAAGAAGGAGCTACCCCTCCATTCTACATCAGTTTAAACATTCATGACAATATCTTGCACAATGTCATGCTTGATTCAGGAGCATCACACAACCTTATGCCCAAGGTTATAATGGAAATATTAGGCTTAGAGGTAACTAGAATCTACAAAGATTTATATTCCTTTGATTCAATTAGGGTGAGATGCCTGGGCCTAATAAAGGATTTGTGTGTTGACTTAGCCCAAATACGAGAGAAGAGTTTAGTGATGGACATTGTAGTGGCTGACATACCCCCCAAATATGGCATGCTCCTTTCAAGATCATGGGGAGCTAAGTTACAAGGCACAATGCAGATGGATATGACTTATGCCACCATCTCTGTCTTCAATCAACCTAGAAGACTCTATAGGGAAACGCACATGAAATACATGGTGAGTAGCCAAGAAAGACCGGAAAACTCTCCTCTTTACTCCATACACACTGATCTTGACTATTTTATTATTTTTAATGATGATATTCATAAAGAGCAAGAGATAATCAACGAAAAAACATCAAATGTTGTAATCACTTCACATTCAGACATAGTTGCAGTCATTGATGAGGAGGAAAATAAAGGGGAAATTAAAAAATAGTCTGCTGATTTAGAAATCCACAGCAAACAGATTAGAGGTATTGAGGTCCAAAACAGTCATAAAAATAATGCAGATCATGAAAATCAAGAAGTAAAACCTCAAAACATTGAAAACTTTGAGGAACAAAACTCAGAAAAATGTAGTGCAGACCCTTGTACATAACATAATGATAAAGAAGATAAAGAGGACAGCAATGAAATAAATCTCAAATCTGAAAACAGTCCTCTTTGGAACATGAATTTTGATGGGTCTTGCACTAAAAATGATGCAGGAGCAGGCATATGGATACACAACACTGAAAACAATCATGCTGAGGGGCATTCCTTTAAATTGAATTTTCAATGTACAAACAACATAGCTAAGTATGAAGCTCTCCTTTTAGGCCTGCATTTATTGAAAAAATTAGGGGCCAAGAGGATAAAATTTCATGGGGATTCAGAGTTGATTATTAGGCAAGTGAATGGGGAATATAGTGCTAAACATCCCAGACTTAGAGCCTATAGAGATGATGCCATAGACTTGTTAAAGACTTTTGATGAATTTCAACTTATCTTTATCCCAAGAAACCAAAATTTCCTTGCCAATGGTTTATCCTTTGCTGCTAGAACTTGTCTTACACCTTATGAAACCAAGCAATGCACCACCCAAGTCAAATTTAGACCAGCTGTCCCAGAAAATGAAAAATACTGGCAATTTTTTGAGGGAGATAAACAAATAGAAGACTTCTTACAGTCCAAAAATGAATTTGAGACATCAAACTCAGATTCAGATTACGATAAATACTCTCCTATTGAAGAAAATCCACTTGTTGAAGAAGAAAAGTCTCCCAAGATTGCATAAATGAATCTGTTAACAAATGAATTTCAACATATAATAGAAAATAGCACAGATTTAGTAAATGAAGACTTGGAAATGCATCAATCTAAAGACCAAAGCTTGCCAAAAGGGTTGGTCTCCTTAGAAGAACTATTTGACTTGAATGATGTGGCCAAAAGGCCAAAACTGGTACCCATAGAATCTGAAGTGGAAGAATGCAATATAGGCAGTGAGGAAAAGCCCAAAATAATCAAAGTATCTAAAACATTTCCTGCTCACATTAAATTGAGATACATTGAGCTCTTTATGGAATTTTCTGATTTTTTTGCATGGAGCTATGAAGATCTGAAATCATATGATACAGAAATAATTCAGCATAAGATACCCCTCAAAGAAAACCAGAAACCTTTTAAACAAAAATTGCATAGAATCAACCCTGTTCAATTACCTCTGGTAGAGAAAGAAATCAGAAAAATGTATGATGCTGGAATTATTGTCCCTGTTATATACTCAGAGTGGTTTTCTAATATTGTGTCAGTTAGGAAGAAAACAGGAGAGACAAGGCTTTGTATTGATTTTAGAAACTTAAACAAAGCCTCACTGAAGGACAACTATCATTTGCCCAAAATGGATCATATTTTACAAAAATTAGCTGGTTCCAAAAGAATTTCTTTGCTAGATGGATTCTCAGGTTACAATCAAATTTTGGTACATCCTGATGATCAACTTAAAACAGCCTTTATTACACCCTGGGGTACTTTCATGTATTTTAAAATCCCTTTTGGTTTGATGAATGCTGGTGCCACATTTCAGAGAGCCATGGATATTGAATTTTTGGAAGAAATAGGTTACTTCATTATAATTTACCTTGATGATATAACTGTTTATTCTAAAATAGATGAAGAACACCTAATACATTTGAGAAAAGTCTTTGGAAATGCAGAAATTTTGGACTGTCCTTAAACCCAAAGAAAACATTGTTTGGTCTCCAAGAAGGAAAACTCCTTGGGCATATCATATCAGAAGAAGGAATAAGGATAGACCCAAAAAGGATTGATGGCATATTGCAAATCAGCCATCCCCGAAACATCAAGGAACTTCAATCCTTCATTGGAAAGATAAATTTCTTGAGAAGGTTCATACCCAATTTAGCTGAACTCCTTAGAAACATAACAAACATGCTTAAAAAGGAAGGAGTTAAATGGACCTTTGAAGCAAAGAAATCATTTGAACTGGTAAAACAAGCACTCACCAAAACACCAGTTCTTATCAGTCCTAATTTTTCCAAAGATTTCTTCATTTTTTTCATTTGCATCAGAACACATAGTAGTTGTTGTCCTATTACAGAAAAATTTGAAAGGACAAGAGCAGCCCATTGCATTTTTCAGCAAAGCATTAAGATATCCACCTTTGAAGTACAACATAATGTAAAAACAAGCCTTTGCCTTAGTCAAAGCCTTAAAAGACTTCAGAGTTTACATTCTACATTCCCACATCATAGCATTTGTGCCTCATTCAGTGGTGAAAGACATATTGACCCAAGATCCATATGGCAAAAGAGGAAAGTGGATTGTTGTGATTTTAGAGTATGACTTAGAAATCAAGCCCACTAAACTCATAAAGGGTCAAGGACTAGCAAGACTGATGGCTGAATCAAACTTTCAAGCTCTTGACATAAACATGTTTAATGCATTAGATGAACAGGACGAGTTTTTAACTCCAATTATTGAAGATCATTTTCTAAATTCATCTTGGTATGCTGAAATTTTGTAGGTTTTGATCAATCTGAATGTTCCTCCTGGTTTGTCTAAAAAAAAGGCAAGATTTTTAAAGCTAAAAGATGTAAATTACTGCATTTTGAAAAATGTTTATATTGGAAAAATGCTAGTGGATTATTGCTTAAATGTTTGCCTGAGAATGATGCAGATAAGATCAAGCATGATTTTCATGAAGGAGAATGTGGAGGCCACCTCTACTGGAAATCAACTGCCAACAAAATCCTTAGAGCTGGTTATTACTGGCCCACTCTCTTTCAAGATGTCCATAAGATTATTATTGCCTATCACAAATGCCAAATATTTGAAGGCAAAAGAAAATTGCTTCCCTTACCTCTGCAACCTATCACTGTTGAAGCTCCTTTTCAACAGTGGGGTCTAGAATTCATTAGGGAAATCCATTCTCCCTCATCTGCCCAACATAGATGGATCCTCACAGCAACAGACTATTTTACCAAGTGGATAGAAGCCATCCCCTCTAGGAATGCCACAGACTCAGTTATCATTTCATTCCTTCAAAACCATACACTATCCAGATTTGGCTGTCCTAGAAAGATCATAATTGATAATGCTGCTGCATTTGGATCTAAAAATATGGTAGAATTCTGTCATAAATATCAGATCATATTGTGTCATTCCATAGCTTATTACCATCAAGGTAATGGGCTTGCAGAATCATCAAATAAAATTCCGGTAAACATTATCAAGAAGTTGTTGGAAGACAACAAGAAATCATGGCACAATAAGCTAGTACATGCTTTATGGGCAGACAAACTAACCATTAAAAAATCCGTTGGAATGTCTCCCTACCAGCTAGTTTATGGAACTAAAGCAATATTTCCAACCAGTTTAGGGGTGCCTGTAATGAAGCTGATCCAGGAAGTACAGTCTGAAGATGATGATGTCACGAGAGGAATAAATCAGACAATATATCTACAACAAACCAGGGAGGAAGTATACATTAGAGCACAGCAACTACAAGAAAACATCAAGAATCTGTTTGACAAAAGAACTAAGGCAAGTGATTTCAAAATTGGTGATAAAGTTTTGAAATGGGATTCAAGAAGAGAAGATAAGGGAAAACATGGAAAATTTGATAACTTATGGCAGGGCCCTTACCTCATCCAATCTGTTATTGGAAACAATGCATTTTTTCTGCAAGAGTTGGATGGAGCTGAATACTTTGGAGGTCCTGTTAATGGCACGGTTCTCAAACATTATTTCTGTTGACTGATACGTTACTTTCAAGGCCTTTTATTCATTGTAGAAAACATTGTTTTTCAATTTGAAGAAAGAGAAAAGACAAAAACAATAGAAAAAGAAAAAGAGGGCAAAATTAAAACAAGAAAGGTACATCCCCATACCAAAAAGAGAAAATCTAAAAGTGTGCAAGCTTAAAGGCCACTACCAAAACAAAACTCTGCTATTGTAGTCATACAACCTAATCATGACTAGGATAGATTTCAATGTTTCTATTGATAGGTTAGTGAAGAATATTTGCCAAATTGTTTAATCTTGGCTTATTAGTAGATTAGATTAGAATAAAAAAAATTGGTTCTCATATGCTCAAAATTTGAACCAAGGAAAAGGAAGAGATCAGCTCAAAAAGATTAAAATCAAAGCTGCAAAAAGATTGAAGGATGTTTTAAAATTTTCAGATCTTAAGCCTTCACAATTTTGTTTCAAATTTCTGAAAAATAAAGTTTGTGTGCAGCTTGTTTTTATGCCATGGACCCACATCAAATCAAACAACCTAATCCTGGTTTGGCTGTGTTTAAATTTCTCTTTTAGAAAATAGAGAATAAAATTTGTCAGACAGTCTAATCCTGGCAGATAGTAGGTTATGTAGAGAATTTATGAGTTCAACAGTCTAATCTGAACTCATGGAATAAATAAGGGTAGACTTAGATTAGTTTTTCCTACTTTAAAAAAGAATAAAATGTTGTTGTTTAGCGTCTGCAAGTCCAAATGCAATTTTTTAAGTGAAAATGTTAGGAAGTAGGCTGTGTAGGTATTTTTTTTGGAAATAACTCTATTTGATATAAATGTTGATCATCTTTCAAAGCTGCATGATCAAAGAAGGAGAGGTTGTCAAATGGATAAAGGCACAGGTCTACATCTCAGAGATCAAATTCTGAAGATTTTTGACACCTCCAAGGAGCTTCCATCCCCAAGTGGAGCCACTGTTAGCCATCAGTAAATTTTTTTTAGAGAAAATGATGGCCAAAAATAATTCCTAAGCCTTCAAGAGATTGTTTTCTTGAAAAAACTGCTCATTCTTGAAGTCTTGTTATGTTGTTTGAACTTTGCCAGTAATCTTCACTACTATTTCATTAAAAGAAAACCAAGTTAAACCTGCTGCCCCTTGAAAAATTGTTCCCTAAACAACCCCTTTTTATCATTTCATTCACCCATTTTTACCCTCCATTTACCTCTGAAAAATTCTCTTTTACCCTTCATTTTTCCCTTCAAAACTAATAAATTTCCTTTATCATTTTTGAAAACCTCCTTTAACCTCCTATCGGAACCCCTAAAAAGCCTAAAAACCCAACTTTTTAGGCTCAAAACTCATATTTCAAACAAACAGGGCTTAAGTGCCTTTTGGCTTAGCCCTAACCCCTCACTCTTCACGAAACCACGCGCTATGAACAAGCGCTTAAGGCCTCATCGCATCGCAAGATCTCCTTGTCCACTTTCTCACCTTGTGTTTGTTTCCGCTGATGCGATGAGTCCGATCACATATCAACCGTCCCTCTTTATGATCGAATGGTCAGCACCGAGCCCCCATCGCTTATCGCATCAGAGTTTCCCTGGCGCCTTAAACCCCAGCGTCTCTCCTCGCCAATCCCCGATTTCATCCCACCGTCCATTCGCCTACATCCGACGGCCCTTCCATCATCGCATCCTTTGTGACCAAGTTCCCTTGTCCTTCGCAACCTCCAATAATGATGCCCTGATGAAATCTCTGCCATAGATCTTAGAGATCTTACAGCCTTCTTTCAACCCGATGACCCAGTTCCGTCAGGGCCTACCATCCACCATATACAAACGTCCACCCAATCTTACTATGACACCTAGCCTCCACTTAAACAACTCATCGTGCAACTCTTCCATCGCGTTCCTTCTACATCGTTGGATCTAGAGCCTCCGATCCAACGGTTGACGACGCATATCGCATAATTTTTGTGCCTGGAGTTTAAAACTCCAAAATAATGTGATACCAGCAGTTTTCCAAAAGCCACGTGGCGATCGATGAATGGAATCGTATTGCCTCCAGGAAAAACCACTTACTTCCTTTTCATCGTGCGATAACCACCCGTGGTATTCCCAAAACCACTTTTTGCCCAAATCGCGCCAAAAATAGTTTAAATTGCATTTTCACCTGTTTTTCTCGACAAGACTCCTCCGCCTGCATAATCACCCCTCCTCTGCATCAATCCTCCGCTCTGTCCAGCCTCTAAAAAGCAGTTTAACCTCTGAACGCAAGATTTATCTAAACATTTGTTTTATGTTGCAGGTTTCATGGAAAAAGAGCTATAAAGCCATCCCACAGTCATGATAAGGTGACAAAGGGCCAAGGATGATGATCCTCAGGCCAGAATTCAGGCATAAAAGGGAATCCACAGGGTTCAAAATCATGATTTGACCCATGCCTCATGATCATTGGTTATACCATGAAACCCTCGACGTACCCATACAGCTGTACACCAGCAAATGCAGTGATGAAGGATTAAGGAATATCAGTGAGCCAATAAAGTTAAAGGGTTAAAGGAATAAAGACTAAAGATCAAAGAGTTTAACCCAATAGATGAAGATAAAGCACAAATTAAAGACAGATCAACAAGGGGGCCTCTGAATGCCACATCATCGAGGCCATAACTCCTCAACTGCCACTTGCAGATTTATTTTTGCAAAAGAATACACAATGAATGCACAATCAAAGATATTTTTCCAAAGACAGCTCAGAATTTATGATCAGCCTACCAAAACCCCCAAAAGTCAACAATTATAACTTAAGTTGATGAAATTTAATGTAAAATCATTAAAACAGAGATCAGCACTCGAAACCTTCTCCCTTAGGCCTGCCAAAGGTCAAGGCACCATTACTCTGTATTGATTGAACTAATGAATCTTTCTTACACTCCACCTCCTCATTCTTCTATAAATACTGTTGTAGAAGACAGTATAGAGGTTGGTCTCTGGATATCTGTTGCATGTAAATAGCTTTTGAAGCTGTTGTAGCTCTGTTTTTAATAGAAGACACGTAAGCTGAGATGAGAAGTTTGAAGCTGTAGAGACCCACTGGGCTTGAATATTGTAACTGGTTTGAACATCAATTACCAATCGTTGATTTATGGGATCCTATTCTATGTCAATGGTGATGTGTTTCTCACTGTGAATTGTTATTTTCTTTTTGTTTCCATTCTGTCAACTTTTCTCTGATAAAGAACAGAAAATATAGATTAGGATTTACTTCTGAAGTACCCTAAATCTCACTGAAAATCTTTATCCTTTATGTTTTCTGTTGATTGTTAATTTGAAGGTAATTCAATAGAGTATAACCAGTGAAGTGTTGGTAAGCCCATATTTCCTGAGTACAACTTGAGATTTCATCTTTAAATTTTCTTGAGAAGTTTTCTAATTAAATCTGAGATAGAGAAGTTTATGGTTAGCCCTGTCCTCTGGTTTATCTCCAACAGTTGCTTTGAAAAGTTCCCTTAAGAGTATGTTGAAAGCAGGCTAGTTTCAAAGTACTTACCTGATCTTAGACTACTTTTTGTGTTTATCATTAATGTTTTCCCTTTGAATATGCTCAAAGCAGGCTAAGTTAAAAGTCTTTACTTGATCTTAAGCTATTCCATGTTTTTAAATTTTTTCTCTTGAAAGTACATCAAAAGCAGGCTAGTTTAAAAGTACTTACCTAATCTTAGATTACTTTTGCATCTTTCCTTAAGTGCATGCCAAAAGCAAGATAGTTTCAAAGTACTTACTTGATCTTAGGTTTTTCTCTGTTTCTTCATGTGTTTCATTTCTTGCATTTCATTTCTTATTGTTTCATCCCATAAAATCAACTTGAAGAGATCCTTTGACATAGATGACTTGCCCCATGGACCACTCTTGAACCTTTCTATTTCAATTAAACCCTATTATGACTCCATAGCCCAATGGATTGATGCTACTCCTTGCCTATCTTATCAACTGAACCATTCTTTCACCTACTTACACCTTCACCCTTCATATAGAATTCCTTCACCTTCATTATATCCTTGCCCAACCAAAAAAAGCAAAAACTTTGTTCTTCATAACTAGCCTAATATCATATCACAAAACTTAAACATCATATCTTTGAACTTCTACATAGAGAGATCCCTCTCTGAATCTAGGATGGCTAGGTCCTCATATTCCAAAGCGGTTTTGATGTAGGCTCTGCAGCGTTTGTACTTGCCAATATTGCAAACTATGGAGACCGTAACATACTGGAAACCATACTGGGGAATACTGAGTAAAATCCTTAAAACAAAACACTCAATGTTCAGTGCAGTATAAGTAACTTTCTTCAAGCACTACCAAGCATGTTGGTAATCATGATAGGACTTGTTTGAATCAGTGGCAATCTAAGTACTTCTTAGGATTCTAACAGACCCCTATCAAACCTTGAAGAAATCAGCTAAGTAAGCCACAGAGTAAACTATGTTTGTCTCATCACCGTAGCTAAATGCTGAAACATATTTAGGACACTCTCATAAACCACAGGACTGTAAAAACTCAGAAAACCCAAAAAAATATTTCAGATTGGTATTCAAACCTATTAATGGTGGTGGACCATAAAACATTTTACCTTCAAAAGCTAAAAATTTCCACCTGGCGACTCCACAATCTTGAATTGACCTAAAGACTCCACTGGGAAACCCATTTCTATTATAACACCATACAAACTCACTTAAGGAAATTGTGAGAAGTTAAGTCTCCTAGTTTGAAAGATTAGTTAGCCTATCAAAGATTGTCATATTTGGTTAAACATTTTTTTATCATTAGGTCTGAAAACATAGCATAGTGGCTCCTAGAAGAGTTTATACTAGAGCCTATCTGGACCCAAACCCTCCTGAGATAGTTGATAATCCGGAAATTATACTTAGGAAATCTCCTAAGGCTCAAGCTTCAACTTTTGTCAGGCTAGTCCGTAGAGCTAACTCTATTCCTGGAAACCTTATAGCTCTACAATATTCACAGGTTGACTTAAGAAACCCATTCAGAACTAGGTCACTTGATGATATAGATCAGATAGATTTTGAGTCTCCACCTTCATCCCAAGATAGAGGTAAACATCCTAGTAGCAGAGAAACCACCCCTCCTGATTTCCATTTCATTCATAATTTTGGTTTCTCTCATCCAAGATCTGCTCAACAGTCTCTTGCTGATCCATCCACTTCTGTTATCCATACACCCACCATTCAAACTACCCCATTCCATCAACCCTCTCCTTCTTACATCCTCCACCTGTAAACCCCCCATTTTTCCCACAAACTCCTATCATGGCAACATGGTATGCCCCTCTAGTCCTTCCTTTACCTTTAGTCAATCTGCCACAAGAATATCAAGCCAAGATACCATTATATGATGCCAGTGGTGCTACCACTGCTTCACAACATGTGGACAAGATGAATGACTATTTTTATAGAAATTAGATAGATGATGAAATTGTCAAACTCAAATTGTTTGCTCAAAGTCTAGGGGGAGAAGCAAGAAAGTGGTTCAAAAGCTTAACCCCCAATCGTATTAATGACCTCCAAGCCCTCCATCAGTCATTCCTAAACAAATGAGAAGTTAGAAAAAACCCTCTCCAAATACTTTCAGACTACAACAACCTCAAAAGAAACACTGGGGAAAGTGTTCAAAATTATTGCACTAGGTTCAATAGTGTTTATAATGCCCTACACCCAGAATTGAAACCTCCACAAGGCTCAGCTTTGGCCAAATTTCCTGAAGGATTTGACCCTGAAATGGCATACTAGATGAGAGAAAGAGACCCCTTGACTTTAGAAGACATGCAAAAAGGAGCTCTTGTTGTGGAAGTGAATCTAATTGAGAAAAGAGCTAGGATGAGGAATGAGAATAAAGTATCATTTAGGGAGGAAACTGCACCCTCCACATCTAGCTCAAAAATGGAAAGAATGATGGAGGAAATGATGAAGAAAATGAGCATACTTGAGAGAGCACAATGTAGAGAAAATCAATCAACTCCCCAAAACAGAAATCAATCTCAAAATCAAAATCAGAACTTTTGGAGAAATCAACCTTGAAACAGACAAAGAGAGGATGGTCAGCAAATCAGGCCTCCTTTCCAAGAAAATTATGTAAATGAAGATGAAGAAACCAGTGAACAAATATAGGATGATAACATGAACATGTTGGGAGTAAGTAACGAGGATTCTAATCTCATTTATGAAAGAAAACAAGGTCTATATACACCTTATGATGACATAAGACCACAAATAGATTATTATGAACAATACTCTGAAAATGCCATCATAGGATCACCTAAATAGTATGATCTCATAAGTAAGAAGAATAAAGAATCTCCCAGGAACAAAACCTCTGATAAATCTGCTAAAAACAACCCTGAAAATACACCCAAAAATATAGTTGAAAATCACACAATAGTGGCTGTAAATTCTGATTTAAACAAATAGCGAAACTCTCAAGCTAATAAAAAACAGAGTGTCAACCCCAGTAGCACTATCACTTCAGCTAATTCTCCTGAAAAAACCATTCTAACTTTTGTAAATAATGAAAATCAACAAGCTGACTTTGCTAATGAAATAGTGACTAAGAAGGTTGAACTAAACATGTTGAAAAACCAGATCCCCTTCAGCCTAGAGAATGAAATATCAAAAATCAAAATCTCTATCCCACTCACTGAATTAGTCACTCAAAATTTATATAGAGGTCAAATTTTGAAGGCTTTGAACATAGAAGATGTTCATGATACAGTCAACTTAAATGATGACACCCCAGAACTAATTTTTGGTCCAAAAATCGAAGGGAAATTTCAAGAAGGAACTACCCCTCCATTCTACATCAGTTTAAACATTCATGACAATATCTTGCACAATGCCATGCTTGATTCAAGAGCATCACACAACCTTATGCCCAAGGTTATAATGGAAATATTAGGCTTAGAGATAACTAGAACCTACAAAGATTTATATTCCTTTGATTCAAGTAGGGTGAGATAATTGGGCCGAATAAAGGATTTGTGTGTTAACTTAGCCGAAATACCAGCCAAGATTTTAGTGATGGACATTTTAGTGGCTGAAATAACCCCCAAATATGGCATGCTCCTTTCAAGATCATGGGGAGCTAAGTTACAAGGCACAATGCAGATGGATATGACTTATGCCACCATCCCTGTCTTTAGTCAACCTAGAAGACTCTCTAGGGAAACGCACATGAAATACATGGTGAGTAGCCAAGAAAGACCAGAAAACTCTCCTCTTTACTCCATACACACTGATCTTGACTCTTTTATTCTTTTTAATGATGATATTCATAAAGAGCAAGAGCTAATCAACGGAAAAATATCAAATGTTGTAATCACTTCACATTCAGACATAGTTGCAATCATTGATGAGGAGGAAAATAAAGGGGAAATTAAAAAACAGTCTGCTAATTTAGAAATCCATAGAAAATAGATTAGAGGTCTTGAGGTCCAAAACAGTCATAAAAATAACGTAGATCAGGAAAATCAAGAAGTAAATCCTCAAAACATTGAAAACTTTGAGGAACAAAACTCAGAAAAATGTAGTGCAGACCCTTGTACAGAACAAAATGATAAAGAAGACAAAGAGGACATCAATGAAATAAATCTCAAATCCGAAAACAGTCCTCTTTGGAACATGAATTTTGATGGGTCTTGCACTAAAAATGATGCAGGAGCAGGCATATGGATACACAACACTGAAAACAATCATGCTGAGGGGCATTCCTTTAAATTGAATTTTCAATGTACAAACAACATAGCTGAGTATGAATCTCTCCTTTTACGCCTGCATTTATTGAAAAAATTAGGGACCAAGAGGATAAAATTTCATGGGGATTTAGAGTTGATTATTAGGCAAGTGAATGGGGAATATAGTGCTAAACATCCCATACTTAGAGCCTATAGAGATGATGCCATAGACTTGTTAAAGACTTTTGATGAATTTCAACTTATCTTTATCCCAAGAAACCAAAATTTCCTTGCCAATGGTTTAGCCTTTGTTTCTAGAACTTGTCTTACACCTTATGAAACCAAGCAATGCACCACCCAAGACAAATTTAGACCAGTTGTCCCAGACAATGAAAAATACTGGCAAGTTTTTGAGGGAGATAAACAAATAGAAGACTTCTTACAGTCCAAAAATGAATTTGAGACATCAAACTCAGATTCAGATTATGATAAATACTCTCCTATTGAAGAAAATCCACTTGTTGAAGAATAAAATTCTCCCAAGATTGCAGAAATGAATCTGTTAACAAATGAGTTTCAACATATAACAGAAAATAGCACTGATTTAGTAAATGAAGACCTGGAAATGCTGCAATCTAAAGACCAAATTTTGTCAAAAGGGTTGGTCCCCTTAGAAGAACTATTTGACTTGAATGATGTGGCCAAAAGGAAAAAACTGGAACCCATAGAATCTGAAGTGGAAGAATGCAATATAGGCAGTGAGGAAAATCCCAAAAAATCAAAGTATCTAAAACACTGCCTGCTCACATTAAACTGAGATACATTGAGCTCTTTAAGGAATTTTCTGATGTTTTTGCATGGATCTATGAAGATCTAAAATCATATGATACAGAAATAATTCAGCATAAGATACCCCTCAAAGAAAACCAGAAACCTTTTAAACATAAATTGCGTAGAATCAACCCTGTTCAATTACCTCTGGTAGAGAAAGAAATCAGAAAAATGTATGATGCTGGAATTATTGTGCAAGCTTAAATGCCACTACCAAAACAATGCTATTCTAGTCATACAACCTAATCATGACTAGGATAGATTTCAATGTTTTTGTTGATAGGTTAGTGAAGAATATTTTCCAAACTGTTTAATCTTGGCTTATCAGTAGATTAGATTAGGATAGAAAAAAATGGTTCTAATATTCTCAAATTTTGAACCAAGGAAAAAGAAGAGATTAGCTCAAAAAGATTAAAATCAGAGCTGCAAAAAGATTGAAGGATGTTTTAAAATTTTCAGATCTTAAGCCTTCACAATTTTGTTTCAAATTTCTGAAAAATAAAGTCTGTGTGCAGCTTTTTTTTATGCCATGGACCCATAGAAAATCAGACAACTTAATCCTGGTTTGGTTGTGTTTAAATTTCTGTTTTAGAATATAGAGAATAAAATTTTCCAGACAGTCTAATCCTAGCAGATAGTAGCTTATGTAGAGAATTTATGAGTTCAATAGTCTAATTTGAACTCAGGGAAGAAATAAGGGTAGACTTAGATTAGTTTTTCCTGCTTTCAAAAAGAATAAAATGTTGATGTTTAGCGTCTGCTAGTCCAAATGCACTTTTTGAAGTGAAAATGTTAGGAAGTAGGCTGTGTAGGTAGTTGTTTGGGAAATAACTCTGTTTGATATAAATGTTGGTCATCTTTCAAAGCTGCATGATCAAAGAAGGAGAGGTTCTCAAATGGATAAAGTCACAGGTCTACATCCCAGAGATCAAATTCTGAAGATTTTTGACACCTCCAAGGAGCTTCCATCCCCAAGTGGAGCCACTGCTAGCCATCAGTAAATTTTTGTCAGAGTAAATGATGGCCAAAAATAAGTCCTAAGCCTTCAAGAGATTGTTTTCTTGAAAAAATTGCTCATTCTTGAAGTCTTCTTATGTTGTTTGAACTTTGCTAGTAATATTCACTGTTATTTCATTAAAAGAAAACCAAGTTAAACCTGCTACCCCTTACAAAATTGTTCCCTAAACAACCCCTTTTTATCATTTCATTCACCCATTTTTACCCTCCATTTACCTCTGAAAAATCCCCTTTTACCCTTCATTTTTCCCTTCAAAACTAATAAATTTCCTTTATCAGTTTTGAAAACCTCCTTTTCCCTCCTATCGGAACCCCTAAAAAGCCTAAAAACCCAACGTTTTAGGCTCAAAAATCATTTTTCAAACAAACAAGGCTTAAGCACCTTTCGGCTTAGCCCTAACCCCTCACTCTTCACGAAACCACGCACTATGACCAAGCACTTAAGGCCTCATCGCATCACAAGCTCTCCTTGTCCACTTTCTCACCTTGTGTTTGTTTCCACCAATGCGATGAGTTCGATCACATCTCAGTCGTCCCTCTTTATGATCAGACGGTCAGCACCGAGCCCCCATCACTTATCGCATCGGAGTTTCCCTGGCACCTTAAACCCCAGTGTCTCTCCTTGCCAATCCCCGATTTCATCCCAGCCGTCCGTTCGCCCAGATCCAATGGCCCTTCCATCATCGCATCCTCTGTGACAAAGTTACCCCGTCCTTCGCAACCTTCGATATCGATGCCTCGACGAAATATCCGCCGTAATATCTTAGAGATCTGAAAGCCTTCTTTCAACCCGATGACCCAGTTCCATCGGGGCCTACCATCCACCATATACAAACGCCCACCCAATCTTACTATGACTCCTGGCCTCCACTTAAACGACTCGTCGTGCAACTCTTTCATCGCGCTCATTCCGCATTGTTGGATCTGGAGCCTCCGATCCAATGGTTGACGATGCATATCGCATAATTTTTGCACCCGGAGTTTAAAACTCCAAAATAATGTGATACCGGTAATTTTCCAAAAGTCACGTGGCGAGCGATGAATTTTATCGCATTGCCTCCAGGAAAAACCACTTACTGCCTTTTCGTCATGCGATAACCACCCGTGGTATTCCCAAAACAAATTTTTGCCCAGATCGTGCCAAAAACAACTTAAACTGTATTTTCACCTGTTTTTCTTGACAAGACTCCTCCGCTTGCATAATCACCCCTCCTTTGCATCGCTCCTCCGCTCCGTCCAGCCTCTAAAAAGAAGTTTAACCTCTAAACACAGGATTTATCTAAACATTTGTTTTAAGTTGCAGGTTTCATGGAAAAAGAGCTGTAAATCCATCCCACAGTCATGATAAGGTGACAAAGGGCCAAGGATGACGATCCTCAGGCCATAATTCATCCAAAAAAGGGAATCCATAAGGTTCAAAATCATGATTTGACCCAGGCGTCATGAGCATTGGTTATACCATGAAACCCTTGACGTACCCATACACCTGTACACCAGCAAATGCAGTGATGAAGGATTAAGGAATATCAGTGAACCAATAAATTTAAAGGGTTAAAGGCATAAAGACTGAAGATCAAAGAGCTTAACCCAATAGATGAAGATAAAGCACAAATTAAAGACAGATCAACAAGAGGGCCTCCGAATGCCACATCATCGAGGCCATAACTCCTCAACTGCGACCTGCAGATTTATTTTTGCAAAAGAATACACAATGAATGCACAGTCAGAGATCTTTATCCAAAGATAGCTCAGAATTTATGATCAGTCTACCAAAACCCCCAAAAGTCAACAATAGTAACTTAAGTTGGGGAAATTTAATGTAAAATCATTAAAATAGATATGAGCACTCGAAACCTTCTCCCTTAGGCCTGCCAAAGGTCAAGACACCATTACTCTGTATTGATTGAACTAATGAATATTTCTTACACTCCACCTCCTCATTCTTCTATAAATATTGTTGTAGAATACAGTATAGAGGTTGGTCTCTGGATATCTGTTGCATGTAAATAGCTTTTGAAGCTGCTTTAGGTCTATTTGTAATTGAAGACACATAAGCTGAGATGAGAAGTTTGAAGCTGTAGAGACCCACTGGGCTTGAAGATTGTAACTGGTTTGAACATCAAATACCAATGGCTGATTTATGGGATCCTGGTCTATGTCAATGGTGATGTCTTTCTCACTGTGAATTGTTATTTTCTTTTTGTTTCCATTTTTTCCACTTTTCTTTGATAAAGAACAACAAATATAGATTAGGATTTACTTCTGAAGTACCCTAAATCTCACTGAAAATATTTATCCTTTATGTTTTCTGATGATTGTTAATTTGAAGGTAATTCAATAGAGTATAACCAGTGAAGTGTTGGTAAGCCCATATTTCCTGAGTACAACTTTAGATTTCATCTTTAAATGTTCTTGAGAAGTTTGCTAATTAAAGCTGAGCTAGAGAAGTTTATGGTTAGCCCTGTCCTCTGGTTTATCTCCAACAGTTGCTTTGAAAAGTTCCCTTAAGAATATGTTGAAAGTAGGCTAGTTTCAAAGTACTTACCTGATCTTAGACTAATTGTGTTTATCGTGAATTTTTCCCTTTGAATATGTTGAAAGCAGGCTAAGTTAAAAGTCTTTACTTGATCTTAAGCTATTCCATGTTTTTAAATGTTTTCTCTTGAAAGTACATCAAAAGCAGGCTAGTTTAAAAGTACTTACCTGATCTTAGATTACTTTTGTGTCTTTCCTTAAGTGTTGCCAAAAGTAGGATATTTTCAAAGTACTTACTTGATCTTAGGTTGTTCTTCGTTTCTTCATGTGTTTCATTTCTTATTGTTTCATCCCATAAAATAAACTTGAAGAGATCCTTTGACATAGATGACTTGCCCCATGGACCACTGTTGAACCTTGTTGTTTCAATTAAACCCTATTATGACTCGATAGCCCAATGGATTGATGTTGCTCCTTGCCTATCTTATCAGTTGAACCATTCTTTCACCTACTTACACCTTCACCCTTCATATAGACTTCCTTCACCTTCATTATATCCTTGCCCAACCAAAACAAGCAAAAAATTTGTTCTTCATAACTAGCCTAATATCATATCATGAAACTTAAAGATCATATCTTTGAACTTCTACATAGAGAGATCCCTCTCTGAATCTAGGATGGCTAGGTCCTCAGATTCCAAAGTGGTTTTGATGTAGGCTCTGCAGTGTTTGTACTTGCCAATATTGCAAACTACGGAGACCATAATAGGTAGCATGACAAGAGAAACGATCAAGATGAAGAACAACAACAAGAATTTCACCACATGAAGTCTTCAAGTGGGCAGCACTGCATACAGTCATTGTAAAGGTATCATTTTACTAAGTCATTGTAAATGTAACTTTGTAAAAATTGTACAAGTGTCTATATACCAAGAGTTGAAGAGGAAGTGTCAGGAGGTCTAGGATCATCATTAGGTGGTTGTGTCATATTTGGGGTTATGGTCTAGTGTATCTTCTTCTTCTACATCATTCTATATCATTGTAAAGTGGACCATTTTCCCTAGTACGAGAGTCCATTCTGATTTTATTCTTTTATAGGGTGGTAGGGTGGTCCTAGGCTGGTGCATGAAGTCACCAATAGGTTCAAGCCTATGAAAAATTTAGGGTGCTAGGGTGGTGCTAGGGTGATTTGTAGCTCATTGGGTGTTGGGGCATCTGTTCAGTTGACTACTGAAGAATCTCGGGCGTTAGAGCATCCATCCAGTGGGAGCTGGAGAAGAATGCTTTTCTAGATTCTAGGAAGTTGGATATTTATTTTCAATTAGAGTTGAATATTAAAGAATTATTAGAAAAACATTCAGGTGGTTTTTGTCCCGGAGAGGGTTTCCACCTTAAAAACTGTGTGCATTTGTGTTCCTTTTTTTTATTGTTATAATTGTACAAACACTAATAATAATTGAAGATTAACTAATGCTCTGAAAGATTAATAATAATACTAATTGAAAGGAATACCGATTCACCCCCCTCTTAGTATTTTCAAAAAATTTTGGGTTAGAAACCTCTGTGGAGGTAGCCCACTTTCCTGAAAAAAAAAGAGAGAAAAAATAAAAGAAAAGAGGAAAGAAACAAATGGAAAAAGAGAAAGATAATATCTATGCGCTCATTTTTTTGTTTTGCAGGTTATTGATCAAAGATGGTTTTTGGATTCAGAGGAGAATTTTTTCCTCAATTATCCCTCTCCTCCACTTACACACTCCATGAACCCCTCCAACATGCACCATTTTTTCATTTCATCTCACAAGTAGCTAGAAATTTCCACTTTTTCCCCTGACTGTAATTACTACAGGAAATTCTAGCAGCTACAAGATTCCTGTAGCACTAGATGAAACCCTGTAAATGCTACAGGAAACTTATTTATGATGGAAGAAGCTCTCTCAAAGGTTTATAAACTTCAAAAAGAGCATGATAATTTATTTTTTTCCTATACCTACCACTCCTAACCTTCACAATGATTCACTCCCTAAACCCTATGTTGTGCCACTAACAACTAAATCATTTATACCTTGGCATGAACCTTTTCCCTTAATTCTCCATCACTCCATCCCTAAGCTCCACTAACCATTTAAATTCATCCCTGAGCAATCTAGAGCCCCAAGAAGCGGAGAGAAGGTTTCTACTGGAAGTTGGAAAGTTTCATGTAGAAATTTTGTGTATGGCACAACAAGGAAAAAATTTGAAGATAAGTTGAAGAAGATGGCTTCAGAGGACCACCGACATACTTCAAGAGAGAAAACACACCATCCAAGGCACTTGAGGACCTCCATACAACACCTGCAAAAAGAAAAGACAAATAAAAGGTTAAGCAGCTCACTCTGAAAACAAGCAGCTCACTCAGAAAACAAGTTGCTCACTCAGAAAATAAACAAAAAATAAAAATATAGCAAGGGGGAGATCATGTCTGCAGCCCCAAACTCTAGCTCCTCTTACCAGATCATGTCCGCAACACACCAGCACTAGGTAGGCTCAGGTATGGCCTTTCACCTCTCACTATGCACTCATAATTATCAAAATAGTTTAATGTCAAGGTTTAGAGACTTAAAAGGCAAAAATGTGCCCAGTTAACTTGGCTACCTTTGTAAAGTTAAACTGAATGAAAATTAAAGTGTACATGCCACATGGGCAAGTAAAATCAATCAACAGGGATTAAACAAGTCTGAGGAGGTGATTACAATTTTGGGGCAATGATTAACTGGAGTGGGACCAATAGTCCTGAAGAGGAAAACTCGTGATAAGTACAAGTCAACACCCTGCTCCAAATTTGGTTAAAAATACCATAAAGGTAAGTTCTGCCTCATTATAACCACTTTGATGAGCATTTCGAGAGCAGTGGAAGCAAAATGAGTCAAAGGAGCCATCAAATAGAGAACAATAGAGTCCGAGATTACATGCACCATCATGCTATAAGAAACAGTGAAGTGCTATAGGAAACTACATAGGAATATCAACAGGGATAAAGATGGAAAAATAGAGTCACCTTTGGGTGAAATTACTTCCTAAGGCCACCATATCCCAATAAAAAACACTAGAGGACAGAGGTAAGTGGTTTCAACCCTCTAGAATTGCAATTTCTCCATGAAATTTACACACAGTCAGTTATAAGTTGGGAATTAAATGGTGAAAATTTGAATTTGTTTGAGACCATAATCACCAAGACCTGTTCACAAGTAAATCTCAAACAAAAACCATCTTACCACATTCCTATCACATCCATAAAAATTGGAGGGGGATTTAACATAAGGGAGCCCACTGATATTAAAAGAATAAGACAACATCCTCAAGTAATGGAGATTTTCATAAACCACCAATGGCTAGGTTTCTTCGAGCTTATAAAGGTTTTTGATAAGGATATAGCTCGAGAGTTTGCAGTGGCTCTGCAATCACACTCAGAGGAGAGAACCACCACTGTGGTTAGGGGTCTAGCCATCCCATTTTCACCTGAACTAATCAGCAAAATCACCAATGTTTCCTTATTTTGTTGATCTGATCTAATGGAGTGAATGTCCTGAACTCAAATCCTAAACTAATTGCAGAAATGGAAGTGTTGCTTTGAAAATAAATTATTCCTAGGAAAGAACAACAATTTATAATTGAAATCCTAAGAGCATGAATTCAAATAAAAATACCTAATATAATTTGAAAAAATGAATGTCCTAAGTGGTGCTTATTCTTCCTCAATCATGTATTTAGATCCTAGGGGTCATTATTAAATCCTAAGAGACAAAAACCAAGATGTGGGAGAAAATCTGGTCGAGTTTACACATGTTACAAGACTACTATGGGAAACTATGTTTTGGAGATAAATCACGGAATCGCCACTTTTCCCTTAGGAGTTAAGTGGATTAAAGAAAGGATGCCAAGCATTACAGCCAAGAAAAGCTTCTTTCTTCCAGAGGAAGAATACATTGAGGACAAGAATGGAGTGAGGAGAGAAATCCTTCCATACCCATGGGATGAAGTAGCCTTCCATATCATGAAATTCATTTCCTGTGAAGGTAGACTTAATGTAGTATATGGATACCATTTAAGGTTGTTGAATGAGCTCATATTTAAAGGATAACTCCCTCTAGAATAAATATTGAGCATCCCTCATATCCTCTTGAACTCAGCAACAAACATGAGATATTAGAAACATAGAAGGAAGAGACTAAGGGGAAGACGAAAGAAAATACAAAGGAGAAGAAAATATTTGACCCTATGCTAGGAAGTGATACCTCCCCTCGGCACACCAGCATATCACCAGACATAACAGATCAGGAAGTGGCTGCTACCCTAGCCACGTTGAGCACACTAGTGAAAGCAAAGAGGAAGAGACAAACACCCATGTATTTCAGGACTAGGAAGATCCAACGGGTGAGGCAAGGGTGATGAGCCTCTAAATTAGACATAAAATAGGGCCCATATAACCTTTCTCAGGCCCATCTAACCTTCCTTATGCACATAAAAGATATATTAAATATCTCCTTCTACACTTAATAATGTTTTCTTATGCTATAATATGTTCTTAGGAAGGTTTAAAGGTAATTGCATATTTGTGCCTAATATTGGTTATTTTTGTAGAATATTGTGAGAATATTGGGTAGATTATGCAGATTTGGAGAAGGAGATAAATTAGGGACTTTATCCCTACCACTGGAAGATCAAGATTGAATAATAAATGAGCACAATGTCAGGAAATTATGGAGAAATGTTGGAGAGATTCAAGGGGTTTGTCCACCCTCCTTAACTATCAAAGGCAGCCAAGGAAACCGAGGACGAAGTGCACTCAATCTATGGTTTACTTGGAATAAAAATGGACTCAATCACTATTTTCTAAGGAGTTGTCAGTATCTGCCCTTTAGAATAAATAGATCAGAGCTAGAATTAGGACGGGATTCGATTCCATTCGGAACTTTTGTTGCAAGCTATTAAGCTTTTTATTATTGTACTCAGTGATTAAAATTTCAGAAATATAACAAGGCTATTCTCTTCCTGAAATAAGCAAACATACTCCATTTTACTAATTTAGTTCCAGAGAGTTGGGCTCGTGGGTTCCCTAAAACTGATTTAGCTGGTTTTGTTTCTGCCATTTAGTTAGTTTTATTCTTGAACAGTTAGCTAGTTTCTCATATTTTCATTGTCGTTATAGTTTTTTGTTGTATATTTATTTTTTTTATCTGTGTGGTAGAATAGTTGATGAACTCCATAAAACTGTGAGGCAACCTTCCCCTCTCATCTCTGTCGATAGAGCTCGAGGAGGGTAGACCTTCCCGCAGACCAAAAATGCTTTATGGGTTATGATTCTCTATTTCTAGGACTAGGCTAGAATAGTTTTTTATGTCTTTAACATGCACTTTCCATATTTCTTGCATAAATCGGCAGTTTAATTACAGGTGCAGGTAGCCATGGAGAATCTCATTGACACCTCCTGCTTCATCTTCCATCTATGTTTTTACACCTCTGAAACCTATTTGTTACGCTTTTATTTCTTTTTTCCACTTGCCACAACTGTTGCAACCATTTATAACTTAAAAACCATTCAAAAACATCAAACGTTTTCCTCAACATTGGTAAGTAAGTAAATCTGCCTCAACATTGGTAAGGCAAGATGAACTTGGAAATTTGCTTGACAACTTTAAAACTAAAATTCTCAACAATCTAAGTGAAAAAGTAGAAATTTTAAGAATGAAAAATGAGAAAAAATAAGATGCTGATATTTTTGTTATCTATACATAATCATATGCTGCTAAATGGTGTCCATCATTCCCTAGGTTTAAATAAGTTTACCAGGAGGACAATGGAGCAAGGCAATCACCAAAGAAGCTATGTTATGTAGCTCCAAGGAGACCCTGGCAGCCTAGTCAACTTGATATGATTCAAGGACCCACTTCACAATTTCAAGCTTCTTCACATCCATCTCAAACTAATTGGGACACACTCCCTCCCTGGAAACCTTGTCCATCTCAACCCCAAAACCAATCTTGGAAACATTGTTGGCAATGACCTTATTAGGAAAATCCACAATATCCTCAATATTTCCCTCCATGTCCTCCATGCCCAACTCCATGCTATCCCTAACATCTACCACAACCACAACCACAACCTCAACCACGTCCATATCATACATCCACCCCCACTCAACTACATGTACCACCATTTCCAAACCCATACAATGAAGTATCTCAGCTCACATACAATGCTGAGGTACAACACTTTCAAACATCTCCTCTTGATATAGATGGTATTCATCTTAGTTCAAGAAAGGTATTGCAAAGAAGAGATTTTCTTAATGCCATAGAAGGACAACATCAAAAAGAAGAAGATCCAAATGAGGAGATCAAAAGATCAAGGGCTGCGCTTGATGAAGAGTTGGCATCAGAATCAAATTTTGAGAAAGTTTCCTCATGTTTACCAACATTTCCTCCATGTGTTCAAGAGAACAATCAACAAAAAGAGGAATATTTGAATGTAATAATAGAAGAGGACATCTAAGGTGATCCAACTCGGCAAGTGGAACAGGGGCATCACAACTATATTGACATATGGTTCCAAACAATCATTAAGTTGCAGCAACATGCTCTTCTCCAACAATACTTGATACAATCCCACTCAAAGCAATTCATCTCTCATATTCAGGTACATGTCAAAGCATGTATTCCAAGTGTGCACATGATTTTATCTGTCATCTTGATGTGTACATGGCCCCATTGGAAGTATTCCTATACTTGAAAAATGTTTTGTCTTTTCAAGTAGAGTAGGAAAATGAAAAAAAGAAAAAAAAGGGAAAGAATAAAATCTCAGGTGAAAACCTCTTTTGAGGCGTTTGAGATTGGCTCACTGATTGAAAAACTCCAAGAGGCGGTCATTGGGTTGAAAAAAATAAAATAGAAAAAAAAATCCTAAGTGAAAACCTCCTTTGAGGTGGCTAGGCAAACCTACCAGTTGGAAACCTCATTAAGGCAACTAGTAGGCCTTAAAAAGAAAAAAGAAAAAGAAAAAGAAAATGCATTTCTCCATGTATCTCTCTTTAATGAATACAGGTGCTCTCCAACCTTTGAAAGCAGAAAAAAACAAGTTGGCACGAAAATAAAATTTGGTCAACACTTTAGTCAAAGGTAGTCAAACTTGGACTTCCTCCTCATGTGCTCAGATGCTCCAAAAGGACCTCAAGCAGATTTCCACATGCAACTTCAGTAGTAGCTTCAGCAGCAACTTCAATATCACCTGCAAAAACAAATCAACGGTAAGGCTCAGGTATGCAATCATATAACCCTTTCTTCGAATCTAGTTTAGCTTAAGAAAACATTAAAAAGTGTGAGAAAGAATTTTTTTTTATATAGCCAAAATCGGTAGCAGAGCAACCTCAGCCTTCTCTAGCGACTAGACTCACTTTTTCCACCAAGAAGAGGAACAAGACAAAAGTAAAAATGACTTGAGACAGAGAGTAGTAAGCAGTTGATTGTAATGGAAGGCAAGGAATTCCAAGGGGTAACCAAGGGTGAACTCAGTTAACAGAAAAATAACTCTGAGCTGATTTTGCATGCAATAATTAAAAAAAAAGGAAACAAGAGAACAAAATAGAAAAAATTAAATAAAAGGTGGACCCACCATCTCTTGGCATGCAAAATAAAAATTTTCTTAAGGCATCCGAGGACCTCCATGCAGCACCCACAAGAAGAAATGAAAGAAGAATAGCAAGAAGATTAGCATGAGGAGCAGCGCATGGGCCAATAAACAGAAAACAAAATAAGCCAGCATGTAGGAAGAACCAAAAGGGAAGGAGGATGGATAGGTTGCTCAGAGGATGAGCAATAGTTTCAGTAGGGGGGTGATGATGGGCCTCTAAATTAGACATAAAATAAGGCCCATCTAACCTTCCTTATGCACATAAAAGATATATTAAATCTCTCCTTCTACACTTAATAATGTTTTCTTATGCTTTAATATGTTCTTAGGAAGGTTTAAAGGTAATTGCATATATGTGCGTAATATTGGTTATTTTTGTAGAATATTGTGAGAATATTGGGCATATTATGTAGATTTGGAGAAGGAGGTCATTTAGGGACTTGCTCCCTGGCACTAGAAGATCAATATTGAAGAATAAATTAGCACAATGTCAGGAAATTATGGAGAAATATTGGAGAGATTCAAGGGGTTTGTCCACCCTCCTTAACTATCAAAGGCAGCCAAGCAAACTGAGGAAAAAGTGCACTCAATCCATGGTTTACTTGGAGTGAAAATGGAATCAATCATAGGGAGCTATTGGTAGCTTCCTTGTAGAATAAATAGAGCAGAGCTAGAGCTAGGAAGGGATTAGATTCAATTTAGAACTTTTGTTGCAAGCTATTAAGCTTATTATTGTACTCAGCAATTAAACTTTCAGAAATGTAACAAGGCTATTCTCTTCCTGAAATAAGAAGACATACTCCATTTTACTGATTTAGTTCCAGATATCTGGGCTTGTGGGATAGGGCCCAACCCATGTGCTTCGGCTTCTCTACTGTTCTCATTCTTTCCTTTCTGTCATTTAGCTAGTTTTGTTTCTGCCATTTAGTTCGTTTTATTCTTGAACAATTAACTAGTTTCTGATATTTTCATTACCATTATAGTTTTTTGTTGTAGATTTAATATGTTTATCTATGTGGTATAATTGTTGATGAACTCCATAAAACTATGAGGCATCCTTCCCCTCTCATCTTTGTCGATAGAGCTTGAGGAGGGTAGACCTTCACACAGACCAAAAATTCTTTATGGGTTATGATTCTTTGTTTCTAGGACTAGAATAGAATTTTTTTTTTCTGTCTTTAACATGAAATGCCCATCTTTCTTGCATAAATCGGCAGTTTAATTGCAGGCACAAGTAGCCATGGAGAAGTTCATTGAGACCTCCTGCTTCATCTTCCATCTTTTTTGTTACACCTATGAAACCCCATTGTTACGCTTTTATTTCTTCTTTCTGCCTTCCGCAGCTGTCGCAACCCTTTCTAACTCAAAAACCATTCAAAAAAATCAAAATTTTGTCCCTACCCTTTTTATCCTTGAATTTCCCGCTTATCGCATCTCGGCCATCGCAAAATCCTTTCTATCCTTTCTTTTTCCATTCTTCATTGCGATTTGTGCTTTACCTTTCCACCTTACTATTTACCGTTTATTCTCGAAAACGCTTTAAACATTGGAACCCAACCTTTACCCTTTCCTTGAAACTTACCACAATTCCTATTCGCAATCACAAATCACATTCCCTACTTGTTTCCCATTAATAAGTTCCGCTTCCAAGGCCCAATTATGATATTTTTATCACACTCCGCCACCGGTTCTACTGCCACGTCACCCATCGCATTTCACATTTCGTACTTCGCAAATTTTGACCTTATCACAATCACATCGCTGCACCTTCCCATATCGCATTTCGCACTTCGCACTTTCCTCCCGACTGCACTATAGCTTCTCTGCCTACCTTGCAATATTGCGATATCGCATATCGCATATCACACTTCCTTCCTGTATCGCATTTCGTACTTTGCACTTTCCTCCCGACTGCACTGTCGCTTCTCTGCCAACCTTACGATATTACGATATTGTGATATCACATATCACATATCACACTTATGCCCTCCATCGCAATTCCGCCATCACACTTTTCAAAGCCTCCCACTCCAAATCCTATTTGTGATATTATGATTAATATAGTCCAAACACCTTTTTCACTCCTCTAAGTCCAGTTTCGTGTGGTTAGCCTTCCCTTGGCATCTTTAGCCATTTTTCCTCCAAACTGCAAGCAACATTTTTTAAAGTTTCGTTAGATCATGAATAGTTGCATGGTTAGAAGCATGATAGAGTGGCAGATAGATCATAGGATAAGTAGAGTGTGTTTAGCCATTTTTCCAATTAAGTGTGGTTAGAATTAGTTTCCTTTTCTGTCATTTCTTTTCAGTAATTTAAATTAGTTTCCCTTCTGTCATTTCATTTCAGAAATTTAGTTTAATTTCCTTCCTGTCATTTCTTTTCATCAATTTAATTTAGTTTCCTTTTTTTCATTTCCTTTCTTCAATTTATTTTAGTTTTATTGAAGTGTGACAAACTTCACCGAGAAACCCCAGAAGTAGCACCCTTTCATAGAGCGGAAGAGAAGGACATGAGTAGAATGCATCTGTTGTGTATATAGCATTGTCACCTCCAAGTTTGTATGAACCCCGGGTTGATAAAGTAAAGTAGGGCAGCCCTTGGGAGTTACAACACTCTTGGTGCAATACCAGGGCTCACCAAAGGGAAACTACATACTCCAACTAAAAGCCCTATTTCCATTGAGGAGTCACCAAAGAAGGATGATGAAATAAGGATAGAAGAAGGAAAGGTTCAATAGGTCACCTCACCTATGAGGACCCTTGCGACCTACATAAGAAGACATTCAGCAAGGTTGGCATCCCATACACATATAACAACCCCCATAAACCCTCAAAAGATAGAAAAAAGGGAAAAATAAGCAAGAGAGGGTTCTCCGTAGGCAAAACAGATTTTTCTACAGGAAACTTTGTCTTTGCTACTGGAAACTCCTACAGGCCCATAATCATAGAAAGAAACCTTGGGTGACGGAGAAAACATGACCATGGATGGGAAAGAGGCCCAAGAAGTTTAGGAAAAGGCACAAGATGAAGGGCAAGATAAAAAAGGGGGGGGGGGGAGTAAAAGATGACAAGGAGGAGACTGTGTCACCAAAACCTATCCTCAAAGATGTATCAGTAGTTTCACACCCTAGCCCTCAGCCAAATCTCAGCTCCTACTATATATTAATTTAAGGGGATATATTAATTCTTAAGAAATTTACAATACCTTTATTCTATCAGTTGGAAGAAGAGAGGGAACGCACTCATCATTGGATGAAGATTGCTACAGCAAAGGTGTGCATGACATAGGGGTCATGGAGGAAAAAGTGACTGAGTTGGGAAGGGATTTGTCCGATTCTAGGCTCAGAGAATCCAAGTTGAAAGAGTAGCTTCAAAAGGCCCAAGCAGAGAATGCAATATTGCAGGATCAACTTCATCAAAAAGACAAACAAATGGCCACCATGGCATATTTGTGCATGCAGACCATCCAACATAGATACCCATTATATTCCTATGCAGTCTACCTCAAGGAGTAGTGGCTTCTATTTCAAATCAGGACACTATCCTCTCATAGATCCTTACCCTTTCAAAATTGCAGACAATTCATTGAATTTTGCAACCAGTCAAGTATGGCAGACAAGGAAAAAATGGTAGAATTATACATGCACAATCTTGTCTTGACAAAATTGAGCATTTGGGACCCTAATCCTAGAACGGGAGACATGCAGTTAATGGCATTAGCCTCTTGGATGGTTAATGAGGAAGCTAGAGAAGAAGAAGGAGGTTCATGAGGAAAGAAAACAGGGAGCCTCTACACATTAGGGCATAACTATTCAGCCATAGGGGAGTCATCAAAAACCATCTCAAGATAGAAAAGGATGATGCACTTGTAGAAAAGTACCTCAGCACACAAGCACAATCCATGGCTCATTTTGATGATGTTTCTAGGTTATTGGGAGATGAATTCACAATGGCTTGTCAAAGGAGATGGAATAGCATCCCTCACAGTCTTAGAAACATGGAATACCACACACCAGAGAGATTTAGAGGTGCCCTAGAAAGAGCACCACTATACAAGAGGGCTATGCAAGCCAGGAAGATTCAGTGGCTTGGTTTGAAACTTAGTCCACCCTTACTGCAAGAACTGAGTGATGAAAAAAACCAAGATGAGAAAAATATAGAATGGGAGGAAGAAGAAAATAAGGATGTATTTTACCCTCCTGAAGGGACTCCCACACTTCTTCCTTGGGAAGTCATAGGGTCCATTAAAGCTTTGAGAGAAATGTAGAAGGAAGACTAAGTTGCTCATAGGATGAGCAACCATTTGGTAGGGGGGTGGTGATGAGCTCCATCATTAGGTATAGTTGGAGGGGTTAATCGTCACCTTTTTAGCCTTATTAAGTCTCTCTTTCTCACATTTAAATTATATTATGGTCTTATGTTGCTAGTGTAGATGGTGATTAAGGCTTGTCATACTTCAAATTCCTAACATGAGTTAAATGTAGGATAATCACTAAGATATTTCACTTTTGATGAATATTTTGCAATTAAAGCTCGGATTAGACAAAAAGGAGAGATTCTAGGGGGATTTCCCACCTCCTTAACTCCCAAAGGAAGCCAAGGGATCCTTGAGATTCCCTCCAACAACTCGAAATCAAAGGTAGCTAAGCAAGTGGGAGATCAACTGCAGCAAATATCCACTTATCTTGTAGTGAAAGAGGACACATCACCTACTTTTTAGGGAGTTTTTGGTAGCTATTTTTGAGATTCTACAATATTATGAGTTTAGTGAAAAGAGTCACCTTCACTAAGTGGGCCCGCAAGCTATTTTTGGCTTAAGTCTATTTTTAGACATGGTGATCATATTTCAGAAGTTGCAGGATGCTATTTGTGGATGGTTGATCAAGTTGGAAAAATAGATGAAATTATATTTTTAGAATATTGGGCGAAGTCTATTTTTATATCGTCGATCTAAAAATAGAAGTGTCGATTATTATTAGCTCTTAATAATAATCCGACAATAAACAACAACTTATTGTCTTGGAGCACTTAATTTAAGTGCACAGATTTGGAAAATCAGTGGGCTGAGGGAATTACGCAATTCCCAAGGGAAACTGGTGGTTCATGCATGGAGGACTCAGTTAGAACTCAAGTGGCAAAGTTATGACAGAGTTGGAAGAGTAGTTCATGGAGTTGTATTCAGTTTAACTCAATTAGACTCAGTTGAGCTAGTTGTATCTAGTCTAACTGAATGATACACTAGTGAGAGTGGAGTGAATTAATTAGTTAATTAATTCACAAATAATAACTCATTAATCAACTGAGCAATATAGCAGTTAACTACAGTGCATGGCAGTTCCAGTGGAGACCCAGTGGAGACCCAGTGGAGAGATAGGTGAAAGGGAAATATGGACTATCTGTTGTGACTATAGTGATGCATTGGTTGCATCACACACACATTGGAGTTGCCAATGAGGATTGCGCAGTCAAGGCAAGGGTAATTCGAATTCATTCAGAGCTATTCTTCAGCAGGAATTATGCAGTGGAGGCAGGCTAGCAAGAGGGAAAAGATTGGTGCATGGATTTGCAGATTTTTCTTGATTAGTGTGTGACGATTGATTGTACTAAGAACTTGATGTACTAAGCTTTGTATGAGATTGTTACATGATCTCCATGATAAATAATATATGATAGTTGGGGTTTTTAGCATCAGGCTTTCCCGTTAAACAACTGTGTTATGTGTGATTGTTTTTATTTATACTTCACATGTGTGTGCAATTAATTTTCCGCAAAATATTAACAGTGGAATGATTCTATATTTTGCAAGAAGTTAAATATTTTCAGATCAGGGGAATATAGATGTATGCATGCTTAGTGTATACTAATTTCTACATGGTGTTAGAGCAGTGTTGATTCTTGAAGATTGCAATTGTGAATAATTGGTGAGTTTGTGCCGGTGGACAATTCGAATTTGCTACAGAAGATTCTTGGTGCAGAAGTTGAGTATACATTAAAATGTCCTTCAATGAGTTGCGATTGGAGTATTCCCTTGATGGCAGCTCAAATTACATAGCCTGGAAGGACAGGATGGAGGCGGTGCTAGAGGATAATGGACTGAAGGAGTTCATCGATAGCGATGTTCCTAAGTCGGGATCTAGCGATGCTGCATTACATGACGCATGGAAAAAGAAGACAGAAAAGACAAGAATAATTTTGTTGGAAGGTGTGAAGGACCATATTGTGTCTAGCCTTCACGGGAAAGCCACTTCATTCTTAATGTGGAAGGCTTTGACAGATTTGTTGCAAAGCAGAAGCGATCAGAGGAAGTTGGCACTTAAAGACAAGCTCAAAAAAATAAAAATGGAGAAGGGTGACAGTATTCAAAAATACCTCACGAATTTTGTCCACTGCAAGGATGAACTGGGAAGTGTGGGGGTTACTATTGATGATGAAGACTTGGTGAGCTTGGCTCTCCTTGGGCTTCCAAAGAGTTGGCATAGCTACGAAGACTCAATCAATGGACGGGATAAACTACCGGGATGGGAGAGACTTTGGTCGGATCTTGTGCAGGAGGAGATAAGGCGGGGTACCAGGGATGGCTCTTCATCGAAGAATGAAGATGAAGAGAATTGTGCTTTGGCTACCAAAGCAAGGAAAGGGAAGGGGAAGAAATTTCCTTCAAAATCCGAAGTTAAAGGCAAGAAGTAGGATTTTTCCAAAGTGAAGTGTTTTCACTGTCACAAACATGGGAATTTCGCCACTAACTGCCCACAAAAGAAGAAGAATAAGAAGGTTGTTGGAGATGTAGTTGGAGAGGCCTTAGCCTTGCAATTTGAACTTGATTTCTCTTTGATCGCATTCTTGGTTTCAAGCGCAATGGGATTGGTGTGGTATCTTGATAGTGGTGTTTCTTTCCATATGACGAGAGACAAGGAGTTGTTTAGTGACTTGGAGGAGAAGGACCTCCATATGCATATAGATATGGGTGACGATGGTCGATATAGTGCGACTGGAATTGGGACCATTACCTTTGAGAGGGATTCCGGTAATCCATTCTTGTTGAAGGATGTTATGCATGTTCCAGGTCTGAAGAAGAACTTGGTCTCGGTCGTAATGCTGGAAGACAAGGTTATGATGTTGTTTTCAGTGAGGGAAAAGCCTTCCTTCAACGTAAAACAACGGGTCAAACCAATAAGATAGGGATTCGACTTAAGAATCTATACAAGCTAGAGGTAGATGGCTGCACTACAATGGTGGGCAAAGCAAAAGAAGCGGTGAGCCGGGATGAGGGCGAATTATGGCACAGGAGATTGGGCCATCTTCACCATGGTGCTTTGAAGATTTTGCAGCAGATTTCTACTGGATTTCACAAGGGTACTCTTGCACATTCATATCAGTGCAATGGATGTACTATGGGTAAGTTTGTGAAGACCACCTTTCATGAGAAGGAGAACTGTGCTTTGGTGATCTTGGAGAGAATTTACACAGACGTGTGTGGACCTTTCTCGGTTGCTTCAACAGCAAAACATAGGTATTATGTTATATTTGTTGATGACTATTCTTGTATATGCTGGATCTTCTTCATGCAAAATAAGAGTGAAACATTCTTAAAGTTCTGTGAGTTCAAAGCATTGGTGGAGAAGGGGTCGGGGAAGAAAGTGAAATCTCTACGGAGTGATAATGGTGGTGAATACATCTCAAGTGAATTCAAATACTTCAATAGCAAAGAAGGAATTCAAAGAGAACTCATAGCACCTCATAAACCACAACTAAATTGGGTCACAGAGAGAAATAACATAATGATCGTGGGAGCTTCACGAGCAATGCTGCATGACAAGGGCCTACTGATGCACTTGTGGGTGGAAGCATACAACACTGCAGTTTATGTGCAAAACCATTGTCCTCATAGAGTACTTGGCATGAGTACACCTGAAGAAGCTTTTATTGGTAAGAAGCCTGATATTTCTCATTTGAATATTTTTGGCTCATCTGTTTACATTCATGTGACAAAGGATGCCAGAAAGAAGCTGGAGTTGACTGTAGAAGTTGGGATATTTGTGGGGTACACAGAAACACCCCATAATTATCGTGTGTATTTTCCAGACAGTCGGATGATTGTGGTGTGACGGGATATAAAATTCAATGAGGTGAAAGCCATGAAGTTGTCGCTTGAGAGGGAGCTACACTTGCATGCAGAATAGGAAATTCTTGTTCCCAAAGATGAGCCTCTGGATGTGGATCAGCCACAGGAGGAGATTCATGGAGTCGAGGAGTCCACTCATGCAGAACCAAACATCAGACAAGGCAAAAATTGTACCACAGAAGCTAAAAGACTGAAGCTTGATGCGGCATAGAATGTAGGATTCCCTACAGCACAGCGCAGACAGAGACAGTCACCTGACCGATTTACTGGATACATGGCTCTTATGAGCAATTGTATCATGACAGAGCCATATTATTTTGAAGAAGCACTGCAGGAGCCCACATGGGTAGATGCCATGGTGGAGGAGTATGAATCCATTGTCAGAAACAATGCTTGGGAGATTGTTCCAAGGCCGGTGGGAAAATCAGTTGTAGGATCAAGATGGATCTACAAGCTAAAGCAAGCTGCTGATGGGAGCGTTGAGAAGTATAAGGCAATATTTGTTGCCCGGGGCTTCTGACAGATCGAGGGGATTTACTATGAAGAAACCTTTGCACCTGTCGCACAATATTCTTCCATACAGACCATCCTTTCTGTCTCAGCGCAGATGGGTTGAAACATTCATCATATGGATGTGAATACTTCATTCCTTATTAGGATCGTTGAGGAAGAGGTGTACATTGAGCAGCCTGAAGGATTTGAGATCTTCAGCAGCGAATCGCATGTGTGCAGGCTCAAAAGAGCGATGTATGGGCTGAAGCAAGCACCACATGCTTGGTACACTCGGATCGACAACTATTTCACTGGACTTGGCTTCACCAAGAGTGAGGTGGATGCAAACCTGTACCAAATTGTGGTGGAGGGTAAGCTTTTAATCATTGTTATTTATGTTGATGATTTAATACTAACGGGTGATGAGCAGTTGATACACTCATGCAAGGCAGATCTTGCAAAGGAGTTTAAGATGAAGGATTTGTGCCTCCTTCATTATTTCCTTGGATTAGAAATATGGCAGCGGGAAGGTGAACTGTTTGTGTCTCAAGGCAAGTATGCCCGGGAGATACTGGAGAAGTTTCACATGCAATGCTGCAAGCCTATCGACACTCCTCTTCCAGGAAATTGGAGGAAAGAGGATGCTACATTGGCAAAGGTAGTGGATGCCACTGTTTATCAATAGTTGGTGGATTCACTCATGTATTTAGTCAATACAAGACCGGAAATATGCTATGCAGTGAACCAGCTTTCACAAACGATGGTTAAGCCTACCAAGCTCTTTTCGAAGGTAGGCAGGCATGTCCTGAGATATATCAGGGGCACATTTGAGTATGAGTTATGGTACAAACAGACGAATGAGGTGAAGTTGCATGGTTTCACGGATTCAGATTGGGCAAGCAGCCCAATGGACAGAAAGAGCACATCAAGAGGGGTTTTCAATATCGAATCTACGACAGTTTCTTGTTACAGCAGGAAACAAAGATCTGTGGCACTCAGTTCAGCAGAAGAAGAATACATGGAAGCAATTCAAGCTACATGTGAGGCTATCTGGATGAGGAAGATCCTGGTTGGTTTGTTCGGTTCACATTTAGATCCTACAGTGATACATTGTGATAATCAGAGTTGCATTAAACTCTCTGTTAATCTTGTGTTTCATGATAGATCTAAACATATTGATATCCGGTATCATCATATCAGAGATTGTGTGCAGCGGAAGATCATGTTGCTTCAGTACATTCCTACGGAGGATCAGGATGCAGATATTCTGACGAAGGTGCTCACCGGGAGAAAATTCGAATACCATAGAGGTAGGATCGGGGTGAAGGATAACCCCTATCTTTTTTAGAGGGAGTGTTGAGATTCAACAAGATGATGAGCTTAGTAGAAAGAGTCGCCTTCACTAAGTGGGCCCGCAAGCTATTTTTGGTGCAAGTCTATTTTTAGACTATGTCTATTTTTAGAAATGGTGATCATATTTCAGAAGTTTCAGGATGCTATTTGTGGATGGTTGATCAAGTTGGAAAAATAGATGAAATTGTATTTTTAGAATATTGGGCGAAGTCTATTTTTATATCGTCGATCTACAAATTGAAGTGTTGATTATTATTAGCTCTTAATAATAATCCGACAATAAACAACAACTTATTCTCTTGGAGCACTTAATTTAAGTGCACAGATTTGGAAAATCAATGGGCTGAGGGAACTACACAATTCCCAAGGGAAACTGGTGGTTCATGCATGGAGGACTCAGTTAGAACTCAAGTGGCAAAGTTATGATAGAGTTGGAAGAGTAGTTCATGGAGTTGTATTTAGTTTAACTCAGTTACACTCAGTTGAGCTAGTTGTGTCTAGTCTAACTAAATGATACACTAGTGAGAGTGGAGTGAATTAATTAGTTAATTAATTCACAAATAATAACTCATTAATCAACTGAACAATACAACATATAACTACAGTGCATGGCAGTTCCAGTGGAGACCCAGTGGAGAGATAGGTGAAAGGGAAAGATGGACTATCTGTTGTGACTATAGTGATGCATTGATTGCATCACACACACATTGGAGTTTCCAATGAGGATTGTGCAGTCAAGGCAAGGGTAATTCGAATTCATTCAGAGCTATTCTTCATCAGGGATTGCATAGTGGAGGCAGGCTAGTAGGAGGGCAAATATCGGTGCATGGATTTGCAGATTTTTCCTGATTAGTGTGTGACGATTGATTGTAATGAGAGCTTGATGTACTAAGATTTGAATGAGATTGTTACATGATATCCATGATACATAATATATGATATTTGGGGTTTTCAGCTTCAAGTTTTCCCGTTAAACAACTGTGTTATGTGCGATTGTTTTTATTTATGCTTCACATGTGTGTGCAATTAATTTTCCACAAAAGATTAATAGTGGAATCATTCTGTATTTTGCAAGAAGTTAAATATTGTGAGATCATGGGAATATGGATGTATGCATGCTTAGTGTATACTAATTTCTACATCTACCCTCTAGGTTAAATAGGGTTGAGAAAGAGTGTTGGCCCTCGTTTTTTATCCAATGTTGTTTAAGTAAATACACTTTATTACCATGCTATCCATCCATATACCATAATATTCACTCTATTTTGTCCAATTAATGCATATCCATGTATATAAATTAAGTTTTGGAATTTTTAGAAGTTTTTATAAAAATTGAATTTTAAGTGCATTTTTGGACCAGACTAGAAATTCCCGTAATAGCTTCATTGATGTCATACTCGCAAGAAACCTGGGCTTAAGCTAGATACATTTCTAGAAATCTTGGGAACTAAGATTGGATTTACACCTATTGTTCCATTCAAACCGAGCTTAAACAAGCTCGGTCAAAGGCAGTCAAACATGACCTGTTTTATGGAAAACCCTTGGAAATAGGTCAAATTTAGCATTTTATGGGATTTTCCAGATTTTGAGAGATTAGATGGATGAGATCGACCTGAATAGATAGGATAAGGATATCCATGGTTGTAGGAGACATTTTATATGAGTTTGCTTCATATTTTATCTATTTAAGCCTAAGACATTGAAGGCATTCATATGTAGAATTTGTATAATTTAACTTTGATATTTATGAAACTTTGGGAGATAATTGAATGACCTGTTCTATTTCCTTTGTTTTTGTTCTATATTGTGAATTCTTGACTAAGTTTCAGTAGCTGAAAGTACTCACAGTGTGCGAGTCAAGGGTGGAGGGCCCCCACACCAAGCTAAGTGCACTTTCTAGTTATTTTAGTTGCAATTTCCTAAACTAGTTTTGTTTTATGCTTAATCTATTAATTATATGCATGATGATGTGTTATAATTGCTGATGAATCTAATTCTAATTTATATTCTTCATATGAAGGGGCAATCTAATTTTTAAGTTAAAGATTACTTCTATTCGATCAAGAGCTAGAACTAGAATTCATCTTTCCTGGTTTTAAATTATTTTATGAAGTTCCTATTTTCTAACAATGGCATTAATGATGAATGAATCTGTAATGAAGGACAACCAGGATCTCCTTATTTAGGAGCCTCTTTAGTTATTATTTTATGCATCTTTATCTATTTTTCATTAGTGGATTTTGGTTTCTGATTCATGAAGTAGTTTTGTAGAGAAGGACAAACAAGTTCTCCTAAGTCAGGAGCTTCTTCTGATGCTTATTACATAATTAAATTAGAAATTATCTAGTTAAGATTTATATTTTTAATATGAATTTCCTTTATTATTAATAATTCATCTTCTAAACTTGACTATAGCTGAAACCCAAATATCTTGGAGGTGCTTCTAAGTTCTACAAGCCCGGATTGATAATGAAATACTTGTGTTAGTTTACCCAATAAACAACCCAACATTTTTGGCACCATTGAGGGGGAAGCATATTTTGAAGTGGTCAATTAGGAAGGTATCTATATATGTGTGTGTGTGTGTGTGTGTGTGTGTGTGTGTGTGTGAAAAACAACAAAAACATAGTTTTTCTTTTAAGTTATGTTTCTTTATGCCTAGAGATAAAGATCAGAAGGGTAGATTCGTTAAAAAAAACCCCCCAACAATTCATTTATCCAAACAGATCATTCAACCATAATATATTTAATGAACAAAGAAATTACAAATGGCAGAATAACTAGATGGCTATTATCGATGCAAGAATTTAACATCACTATTCAAGATGGACCAGGTAAGGATAATCAAGTAGCAGAATTTCTATCAAGACTTCATTCACTGAGTGATCCAAATCCAGTTTCAGATAATTTTCTAGATGAACATCTATTTGTTATAACTGTCAGAACTCCATGGTTTGCAGATATAGCAACCTATTTATCATTTGGCATCCTACCATCCCATTACACAAATAAACAGAAAAGAAATACAATTAGAGAAAGTGTTAGATATAGTTGGGTCAATGGTGACCTGTTTTAAACTAGTTCTAATCTGATAATAAGAAAATGTGTTAGAGAAGATGAGATTATAGATATTTTGAAAGCATTTCATGATGAGCCATGTGGTGGTGATTTTGCAGACAAGTGGGCGACATACAAAGTGCTGAAACTTGGCTACTACTGGCTACCAATCTTCAAAGACTCTAAGGCCTGTGTAAAGAAATGTGACAACTGCCAAAGAATTGGAAGATCAGTGGCATTAGATGAAATTCCATTAAAGCCACAAGTACTGATAGAATCATTTAAGCAATGGGCTCTAGATTTTGTCAGAAAAATCAACCCACCATCAAACAAAAAGAAATACATCCTAGTATGTATATATTATGTTACTAAGTGGGTGGAGGAAAAGGAAGTGGCACAAGCAACAGAAGATACAGTTGTTTCTTTTCTATTTGAAGAAATATTTGTAAGATATGGAGTTCCACCACATATTGTAACTAACCAAGGCACACAGTTCACATCAAAGCTTGTTTGAGATCTTACAAAGAAGTACAAGATCAAACATAGAAAATCAACTTCATACCATCCTCAAGAAAATATACAAGTGGAGTCAAAAAACAAAGCCCTGGAGAATATCATGACGAAGACTGTACAAATGAATAGAAAGGACTGGTCAGAGAAATTGAAAGATGCACTATGGGAATATAGGATAACATGGAAAAACACAACTGGGTTCAGTCCATATCAGTTGGTGTATGGAAAATACGTCCTGTTACCTATAGAATTCAAATACATACATTCAAGTTAGCAGCAAAATTGGGAATGGAATTATCTGAGACACAACAATAAAGAGTCATGGAATTAAATCAATGGGATGAGATAAGAAAGCAAGCAGTAGAGCACACATCTCTTGTGCAAGAAAAAATAATAAAATGGCATGATCGATCCATCAATAATAACGTGTTTCAAAAGGGAGACCGGGCACTATTGTTCGACTCCAAGTTTAAATATTCCAAGGCAAAGTTTACAACTCATTGGCTTGGGCCATATCAGATAAAATAAATCTTTGATAGTGGAGCTGTAGAAATAAAAAACAATTGATGAAGGATCTATTTCATTTGTGGTTAATGGAAATAGGCTTAAAGTTTACAATAAGTCTATAAATTAAGAGGATTTTATGGAAAGAATTTCAACAGATACTGATATGGAACTAATGTAACAACATAGAAATATGCCTTTCATAACACCAGAAGAATAAAAAATATAATATATATATATATATATATATATATATATATATATATGGTTGTGAAAATCCAGGAGACTGGCACAATACAAACTCGAATTCATATCAGAAAACCAACTTGTTTGGCCAATATGAATTATGTTTTTGTTTTGTTTTTACTTCAATATGATTTTTGCAGATTTATCCTCCAAGACTTGCAAGACTTGAGGACAAGTCTTAACATCAGCAAGGGGAAAGCTTGTAATAAAACTATGAAAATATTTTGTCTAGCTGAATTGAAGAAGGAACCTGAATTACAAGTAAAAAGGGACTTGATACATCATTGGACATATTATGCAGAAGGCACCTGATACAGCATTGAAAATGTTGTGGAGAAGGGACCTAAAACAAAAAAATGTCAGAAGGGACCTGAAACATCAAAATATAAACTGCAGAAGGGACCTGAACAACATCATCATGAATCAATAATCAGATGCGAAGCATAAATAAGTCTCTACATTTCTACATATCCTAGAAGAGCCATCATTATGATAATAAAGACAATGTCAACCATCATTTGACCAAAGGACATCATGGACATCAAACAATTTATGGGAGTACAAGTACAGTAATGAAATTTTGTTCTTAAAATTTCAATTAAAAAAAAAACTAGAGATTGTTAAGACTAATTTAGTACTTGATATGCATATTTTACCTACATTTCACTACCTTCATTATTCTACTCATTAAATTCCTATTCCTATTCATTATTTTACCCATTATATCCTTATCCATATCCATTATCCTACCCATTTAAATATCATTCCATAAACCATATATCATTTCATATTCCATATACCATGTCACATTAACCCTAATTATCTTAAACATAAGGATCATAAATGAAAGGATCAATTATCAAACTCTTGTTGGACCTACAAAAAGAAAACAAAGGTTAGTTTCATGGTATTAATTTTAAAACATGACCATTCTTTGGTCATTTTTAAAATTAAATTAAACAAAGATAAAAACCTAATCTAATATCATTTGAGAGTGCAATATGAAAATATCAAAACAATATGCAAATATCATTTGAGGGCGCAATCATATATATGATTAAAGCTAAGGTATATGGGCGTAAAATGAAATTATGATAAAAACCAAAGTGCAAATGCAATGAGCTAACCTAATTTAAAATGATGCGATGGAATGAATAGAGATATGATATGTGGGAATGGAAAAACAATGATGCATTTTTATGGGAATGGGAAGCAGTTGAGAACGCGGTTGGTCAGCATATGTCATGAATGAGAGATGAGAAATGGGTTGTGTAATAAGTAAAGCTGAGAACGTGGAAGATGGAGGTATACATCGTCAAGCAAGTACGCAAAGCAAGTTAGAAAGGTTAAGCCACGAAGGCATCACAGTCAGAGGTCGGCGAATAAGAAACAATCAAACAAATTTAAAAACGTAGTGGTTCAACATTCAAACAAACCTTTTGTAATTGGTAAGATCCTCTGCCATTTTCAAACCTCACACCTATGTAATACCGCGTTTTCTTCACCATCATAGCCATTATAGGCTCAGTCAGGGAGTTGAATGCCTTGAAAACCATTGGCATGCATTCAAAATACCCTGTGAAGAACGAATTGACGGAGGAAAATGTAGGAAGGCTGTGAAGGAATAGAGGAAATCAAGCACAGAGAAACGAGCAAAAAATATAGCAACAGAAGGACGGAGAGATAAGAAGAGGAGCGGAGTTGACTGGGATTTGAGCCAAGAGATCTGGCAGTCCTGTTAATCAAACACATCACCAAAGTGCATAGATCTCGTGGAGCAAGAAGGTAAGAGAAAAAACCCGGATTTTTATCATTAAGTGCAGTGGATATTCAAATAAACAAATCTCTGGATTTTGTGTGAACACAAGTTGAAACTACGAGTTATAAATGAGTGCTTCCGCCACTGTTTAAACTTGTCATTGCCACATAACTTGTCACTACCACCGTTCACTTAACTATGCCACCATTCAACACGTATTTCTAATTGATTTAATGAACGAATCCTTGGAAATATTGAGGGATATTTCTAATTGAAATGGTGCTGTCTAAACACAGGAACTCAAGTTATCTCAGAGATATCACGAAAATCACTCCTAGATTAGGTAAATTTGCAATCTCTTCATGTGAGGTTATATGTGAAAACACAGTCTTTGATTTTGATTTTGATACATACAGAGAACATAGTGTTGTTTTTAACACACAATGGCATCATTTGTTTCATTTATGAAGGGTTTGTATGAGAAAATTCATTTCATTTATGTACATAGTGAGAATTTTCGAAACAGAGAAGAAATTTTTAATGAGTTTTGGCAAAGACGGAGATTGAAATATGGGTTAAGAAGCTTTAAAATCATGGTCAAAATGTTTTTGTATACAGAGATCAATGTTTTATGGATTTTGAAAACACAGTGAACTCATTTTCATGAGATTTTTGATGAATGTTGACATAGATATAGTGAGCCATTCTTTGAATTTTTTTTGCACACAATGAGCTTAGCACATTTCAGATTGAATGCATGATGATTTTGTCTTAAGAGAGGAGGAATTTTGTGTAAATTTGAAGAACAAAAATACACTCTAGTATAAAAATTTTCCCTTTTTTACACAGTCAACAAAATACAGAGAATTCCACATTAGAGAGAGGAATTTTTAAATTTTTGATGAAACAAAGGATAGAATAAAAATAATAGATTAATAAAAACATGTTTATTATGTTTTTATAATATTTATACATCAAAATTTTTTGTTTGTAGAAGCAGTGAGTTCATTTTTTTCAAGAGAACAAAGGTTGAAGAGGATTGGTTTCACTTCTTTGCTAAGGGCATCAAAAAGAGGTAAGCCTTACCACCATAATGCATATGTAAACAAAGATCTAGTGCATGAATTTTTATTTTTCAAAATGAGAATGATGACAGTGGAAGGATACATTAATTGGTTTTCAGAAAACATGGCAACAAGGATAGAACCAAAAGACTTCCAGATTGAGCATTGGGAGAAAGACACAATAGAAAAACTTTAGCAAGATGGTCTAATAGGTTTCCTTCAGAAGCTTAATGGGAATAATGAGAAAATTACAAGGGAGTTCATTAATAATTACACACAGGAGCAAACTATGTGCGGAAAATTAGGCATCCCATTAAATCTAGAGTCAATTTCTCAAGCCTTAGATTTTCCATTATCATGAGAATGTTATCACAAGTTTTTGCATTTTAAAGATACGGGATGGACCTTATTTCTAGAGAAAAATAGAAATGGATCATTTGACATAACTAAGGTGATTCCAAGAGAATGGTTTAATGAGCCTTGGGCAGAGTTAGTGTTGATCATTCAGAAATTATTTACATGTGACACTAGGCATAGTATAGTGCACCTCTATCATATTAGATTTCTTTAGCACATCAAGGGAGATATGAAAATCAATTTGCCTACTTTTTCTCTAAAAATTTGATCATGATGATAGAAAATTTGAAGAGTGAAACCAAACCCAAAGAGGCAAAAATCCACCATAAAGGACTCATTAAAATTATTGTTGAGTATCATTTGAGAACCAAGGGTGTGATGTGGAGAGAGTTCCTAACTCAACATCAATTTGCAGAACAAACCATAGAAGAAAATTTCAAACCAGTTCAGGAAACAAAGAGTATAATGAATTCACCTCTTTATCCAAGAAAAAGGTCCAGAATAAGAAACAAGATACACTCATGATTGAAAGAGAGGCATCCTTCCTGTCCATTCCCATAATACAAAGAAGAAAGAGTCCAATAGACATAAGCAGTAAGGAAAAATAACCTGAGGTGCAAATTGTTGAGACATCTCCCATAACAAAACAAGCTCATGAAATTCTTGAAAGATTGCAGAAGGAGGTATTTGAAAACACATTATAAAGAGACTCATATTTTGATAATGATGAGATTAAAGCCACTTCATTTGCTTAAGACACGAAAGAAGAAGAAAAGGAAAAAAAACCTTAGCAAAATCAAATAATTGACTGATAATTTGGAGGTATGCAGGATATTGGAGAGGCATTTGAAGAGAGAAAATAGTACATACAATAAAAAAAATGAAAATTTGATCAAGGAGAAAGAAAAATTGAATGAGGAAGTGGGAAAATTGAAAACAAAGGACAATCTTCTTTCCATGCAAGCATTCATATGGCTCAAAGAGAAAAACTCATGGAAGATCAAGTATGAAAAACAGAAAGTCAAGGCTTCGTTCTACAAAGAGGAACATCATAAAGGTATAGATTGTCTTTTTCAAGTAGCACAGCAGGAAGCATCTAGGTCAGGTACAGTATCAACATTAGAACTCAGGAGGTCTAAAAGTAAGAAGCAAGCATGAGGACATGCTTGCACATCAGCATGGGGGAGATGTTGGCCCTCGTTTTTTATCCAATTTTGTTTAAGTAAATACACTTCATTACCATGATATCCATCCATATACCATCATATTCACTCTATTTTTTCCAATTAATGCATATCCAGGTATATAAATTAAGTTTTTCAATTTTTAGAATTTTTTATAAAAAATGAATTTTAAGTGCATTTTTGGACCAGACCAGAAATTCCCGTAATGGCTTCATTAATGTCATACTTGCATGACACCTGGGCTAGAGATGGATACATTTATAGAAATATTGGGAACTAAGATTGGATTTACAACTATTGGTTCATTCAAACCGAACTTAAATAGGCCCGGTCAAAGGCGGTCAAACCAGACCTCTTTTTATGTATATCCCTAGGAAATAGGTCAAATTTAGCATTTTATAGCATTTTCTAGATTTTGAGAGATTAGATGGATGAGCTCGAACTGAATAGATAGGATAAGGATATCCATGGCTGTAGGAGACATTTTAGATGAGTTTGTTTCAAATTTTATCTATTTAAGCCTAAGACATTGAAGGCATTCATATGTAGAATTTGTATAACTTAACTTTGATATTTCTGAAACTTTGGGAGCTAATTGAAAGACATGTTCTATTTCCTTTGTTGTTGTTCTATATGGTGAATTCTTGACTGAGTTTCAGTATTTTAAAGTACTCACAGTGTGCGAGGCAAGGGTGGAGGGCCCCCACACCAAGCTAAGTGCACTTTCTCGTTATTTTAGTTGCAATTTCTTGAACTAGTTTTGTTTTATGCTTAATTTGTTAATAGATGTATGATAATGTGTTATGATTGCTAATGAATCTAATTCTAATTTCTATTCTACATATTAAGGGGCAATCCAATTTTTAAGCTAAACATTCCTTCTATCTAATCAAGAGCTAGAGCTAGAATTCATCTTTCCTGCTTTTAAATGATTTTCTAAAGTTCCTGTTTTCTAACAATGGCATTAATGATGAATGAATCTGTAATGAAGGACAACCAGGATCTCCTTATTTAGGAGCCGCTTTATTTATTCTTTCATGCATCTTGATCTATTGTTCATTAGTGTATTTTGGTTTCTGATTCATGAAGTAGTTTTTTAGAGAAGGACAAACAAGTTCTCCTAAGTTAGGAGCTTCTTCTACTTCTTATTACAGAATTGAATTAGAAATTATTTAGTTAAGATTTATATTTGTAATATGCATTTCCTTTATTATTAATAATTCATATTCTAAATGTGACTATAGCTGAAACCCATATATATTGGAGATGATTCTAAGTTCTACAAGCCCAGATTGATAATAAAATACTTGTGTTAGTTTACCCAGGAAACAACCCAACAAAGAGCTCATTAGAATTCGAATTTTGAAGGAATCTAATAGACTCTTAGCTCTTGTAATAAGTTTTTGAGACTTATGATTATGTAATGAGACTATTTTTTGCAATAAGATGAGTATTCAGATTGTCCTTCACTGATTTAGTTTCAGAGAGCTAGGCTTGTGGGTTAGGGCCCAATCCATTGGCCTTAGTCTCTCTTGTGTATTCATGCTCATTTTTTATGTCATTATAGCTAGTTTTTTTTATGAGTTTAGCTAGTTTGCTTACATTCCAATTCATTATTTTTAGTCTGCTTCCATTTGTATTTGTTGTATTTAAGATCGTATAAATGTTGGTAAAATTATAAACTCAAAAAATTGTGTGTCAAGCCTCCCTCTCTCATCTCTTTCATTGGAGCTTGAGGAGGGAAAACCTTCCCCACAGGCCAAATTTTCTCTTTAGTTTATGATTTCCTGGAAATAATAGTTAGGTTTTTGTAGTGTCATGAACATGTCTAGAATACTAAGTTAGATTTCTATTTGAATTCTAAAGTAGGCTTACTTTCCAAATTCACTGATCATCTTTTCCATTTCCTTCATCATAAATTTTCCAATGTTTGTTGCATGAACATGTAGTTTTCTTACAGGTTCAAGTATCACAAAAAAGGAGGACTTCAGCAACACCCTTAGCTTCATTTCTCACCCATCATCAACCTTCTTTCCATCAAATCACCATTAGCCTTGTTTTTAAGGTTTTTCACCTTCACACAGTGAGAAACCCTAGAAGTGCAAGACACGATTCTGAAGAGGTTATGAGTTTGGCCAAGGGGTTGGACAGCTTCCATTCATCCAAAAACACCTTCATTCTAGCTCCCCTACACTTTTCTCCACCATTTTGGCCTTGGATTTCCCTCATACAATTTCATGTGGCAATTCAGGACTTTCCTATAACACTATAGGAAACCTGTAGTAGCACCTGCACCACCACTAGTGGGCCTCTCCTTAAGCCCAAAAACCATCATCCACCTCATGCAGACCTGCCAAAACCATATAGACACCTTCATCCCTGCACCCATGAGTTCAAGACCTTCCTAAACCACCTTAGCGCTTTCTCATCCTTGCTGCAAAACAATGCATTTACAAGAATAATTAGGTCATCATTAGATGCATGAGTAAAATCCTAATAGTTAAAACATGAAGTAGACAAATTTTGTTTATCCATTTGGCCCAGCAATGTGTGATTAGGTAGTCTTCTTTCTTCAATTTCAATTCAACAATTTACTTCATGAAAGATGCCTAGTTTACTTCCATTTCTTACCATAGCTTAATTTGTAGATTCCTTCAATTGCAGAGTAGCCATATGTATTTTATTGTTGTAAAATAGTTCTTTGATTGTTGATAGAGAAATGGATTTGAATCACTTGTAGCCTAGGTCTAAATTTGGAAGTGTGACAGACTTCATTCAGAAACCCTAGAAATAGCACCCTTTCGTAGGACTCAGAAGAGGATGACATGAGTAGAATGCATCTGTTGTGTATATAGCACTGTCACCTCTAAGTTTGTATGAACCCTGGGTTTATAAAGTAAAGTAGAGTAGCCTATGGGAGTTGCAGCATCCTTGGTGCAATACCAAGGCTCACCAGTTTGCATGACAAAAATACTGCTTATGTAATGTGGAAAACCCTCACAGAGCTATTTGAATGCAACAATGATGTTATGAAATTGGCATTGAAAGATAATCTTAGGACCATTCGAATGTAGAAAAATGAAACCATTGTTAAATACCTATCCAGATTCACTTAGAGATGAACTTGGAGGACCAGGAGAGATTGTGTCACCATCTGAGCTTGTGAAATTAGCACTCCTTGGCCTTCCTAATTCCTAATGTAACATAATAATCAAGATTCAGTTAATGGAAGGTACAAGCTCCCAAATTGGGATAGACTTTGGTTTGACTTGGTGCAGGAGGAGATTAGAAGAAACAATAGACATGGAGTCTCATCCAGATCTGATGAGGAAGAATATTGCGCTCTAGTTAGAAAAGGAAAGAATTCCAAAGGCAATAAATCCCAATGTGAGGCAGGATCCAACTAGAACCATGGCAATAAGAAATACCTCAGTAAAATTAAATGCTTTCACTTCCATGAGTATGGACACTATTCAACCAAGTTTCCACACAAGAAATCCAGTAAGGAACCTGTAGCAACAACAAGAGGATATTCTCTCACATCAAAATTCAATTTGGATTTCACCTACATTGCTTGCATGGCAAGCACAGTAAGAGGGAGTGAGTGGTACCTATAATTTGGTACTTCATTTCATATGACAGGAAATAAGGAGTTCTTCAGTAGCCTAAAGGAGAAGAACCTACATTTTCCCATAGAGCTTGGAGATGATGGGAGATATAGTACCAAAGGGATTGGCACTATCACCTTTAAGAGGGATGAAAGCTCCCATATTCACCTAAAGAATTTAATCTATGTGTCCGGCCTAAAGAAAAATCTAGTTTATGTAGTTGTACTTGAGGAAAGTGGATATGACATGGTCTTCAGTAAGGGGAAAGCTTTTCAGAAAAACATTTTTTTTTTTTTAAATTAAAGCAAATTGGTTTTTGAGTTTAAAATATCTACAAGCTAGAGGTAGATTTATCCATGCATGCAACTATACCTCCAAGAGTGAGGTGGGGCAATGTAGAGCCTTATTCCCAGAGTAGAAAATATTTGAGTAGTGTCCATAGGAGAGCAATATAAATTGTAGTATACTCTTCTCATCTATCATTACCCTTGCTTGATCCATAAACTGTTGTGGATATTCCACTGGACAGTTCGTCACAACATATTTGATAATAATATATTAAAATACTGAAATTTTACACTATTACAGTTTTATTAAAATTCTAGATTTGTATATTTAACTGTAATTAGTGCATGAATGTGAATGGAAATTAGAGAATGAAAAAATAATCTCACACACACATATAAGACATAAAATATGCTCTCTTGGAAACCCTTTCTGGAGAAAACCCAACTGGAAGATGAGGCCACTTCTCTCTCTTTCTCTGTTTGGAAATATGTCTGTAGGTACAAAGAAGTAATGCTTGTGGCCCATGGGCTGCTACAGTACAAAAATCCTTTGTGTGTGCTCTACCTCCTATCCCTCCTAGATATCTTTGCTCAGCTATGGAAAAAATTTCTTTCGAAAGAATGGAATGTCTTGTCCTCCTAGTGGCCCGATTATAACACAACGAGATAGACTACTAGTCTTTAATTTTGACTACATCAACTCTTAACTAGGGTTACAATATATAATATTCTAGATTATTTTACATCATAATCACGTGGATAGCCCCTTTTCCATGAATAATGGGGTTTGATGCAATATCCTCCCAAACTATAGGTGTGAAAACAAGAAGGTCATCTTCTAAGTGGCATAACTTTTGCATACGGACACTGATTGGCACACTTCTTGCACCGTTGGAAAGATATATGTGTGTAGAATAGCATGAAATGGTGCATAAATAAAGTATAAAATTTTTACCCAAAATAAAACCGTTGTTTGATGCCTCAAAACTTTCTTGGAAGGTTTCATACCCTATTTTTCCAAACTAGGCCCCGCCGGTAACAATGGTCTTGTGAGTTGATTCCTTCACTTTTTACACTCCAAATGCATCGAGATGGATGAAAAACAATATAATTATCCAATACATATCATTGCTACAAGGTCCCACAATATTCAGTAGAAGAAGGATCAATGTTAGTTGATGCAGTCATATCTTGAGCAATAGTTGTAGAGGCTAGTAGCAATTAGAGACTCAAGAGACAATTGCAGCTTAGGGACACAATTGATTCAGTATTTGGATGCTTCTTAGTTGCAGTTTTTGTAGTAGAAACAACAACAGTGAGAGGGGGTGTTAGTCGTGTTACAATACTTTCCTTCATAAGAGCAGGATTGGGGTTGTGCAAAACCCTTTTCTTGCTAAGAGGGAGTGTTAAATTGTAGAAATAAAAGGCTTCATTTGACTTGTGCCTTAGTCAAATGGAGAAATTTTAATTTCCTCATCAACAAGATGAATTGAGCTGTAGTTATCAGGAGTGACATGGCCAAGTCACTTAATTAAATTAGTTAGTTCAAGCATTAGGGGAATTTTGAGGTCTAAAATGGGCCTCCTAAGAAAAATGTACAACAAAAATAAACTTTATAAGAACCAATAGGACTCAAGATAATGATTTCAACCATGGGGGATGATTCACCATTTTTTAAGTAAAAGGTTAAAAATATTAAAAAATAATAAAATAATAAAACTACTTTTTCAACTCATATTTTCAACTTATCTCCCAAATTTTTTACTCAAATTTCGAGCGGGATTACTCGTTGGATACAAAATTTAATTCCTCATCCAAGGAGTACCCATGTTGCATACTTTCTATGGACCTTGCTACACAAAAAATGAGAAATACATAAAAAACGTGATTACAATCACGTTTTTCATGTATTTCTCATTTTTCATGTAGCATAACCCATCAAAAATATGCAGCATAGGTACTCCTTGGATGAGGAATTAAATTTTGCATCCAACGAGTACTCTTGCTCAAAATTTGAGTAAAAAAATTGGAAGATAACTTCAAAATATGAGTTGAAAAAATAGTTTTTTCTTTTTTCCCTCTAAAATTTGATGATGCCATCAAATCTTATTTTATTATTTCCACTATTATTTTATAATTTCCTTATGAGGCCTATTTTAGACCTCAAAATTCCCCTAATGGTTTGTGGTAAAGAAGTAGAGTTGTGCAAGAGTTGATTGCTAATATCTAGCAATCTAGTGGATTTATAATTAGTGAAACTCGGTTATCTGAGTTCTAGTCATGAATAGAGTCAGTAGGATTTCAGTTGAGTATTTGTAATTTTTGTTACTCACTGATATCTCAGTTAACTAGTCAATTTACAAAAAATATCTCGAGTCATGCATGGAATTCAAATTTCCTAGTTGAGTAGAGGGAAAAGGCATAATTGCATAATATTGTTTCATACTAGAGACTGTATAGGTTTTTCATGTAGCAAGTGAGGAATTATCTTGGGATTCCACAAGGAAATAGGAGCTCTTCCTATTCTTTAGGAGAAGGAATTGCACAAGAAAATAGGAGTAAGCAAGAGACCTATTTTGGCTAAGTATTGGCCAAAGCAGACTCAAGAGGAGATAAGTATTGCAATACAGATTGAGCTTAAAGGGTTGAAGAAGTCATTGTAATTAATCTTTATTCTCATATGATATAATACGAACAAAGGATGGTTTTTTCCCAGTTGGGTTCCCCAGTAAAACTATTGTGTTCATTGTGATTGAATGTTTGCATTTGTTTCTATTGTATGCTTTCCTTTCCGAAGATTGAGTAGAATAAATTTGTGTCAATTGTTTTCAGTCTGAATTCATTAGCAACTGAAAATTTCGAGCTATTTCTACAATTTCTCATTGAAGCCCCTTCATAAACTCAGGGAAGGAAAGGTCAAGGTGACACAAGGTTTCGAATGATAGGAGGTGTGGTTTAATATTATATAAGAATATTTTTTTTAATACACGCCTCCCTCCTCCATTTCCTCACTTTACATCCATTTAAAGCCTCCCACGTTCCTCCACTCACACAGGTATCAAGAATCACTTAAACCACAAGTTAAACTTTTGAAGTGACGTGAGCATGAGTTCTCGTGTTTATATAATACTTTCCATTAAAAATTCATAAATACATCACATTAACTTTTTCCCATGTAATATTGGATTAATTTATTAGTTTCATTTTTAAATATTAAAATCAAACAAAAATGTGCCCAAAAAGACATTCAAACAATGTTCAAGCAATTTCAAAACTCCAACTTTTGGGAGTCATGTCTCATTATTTATGGCACCAAATCAGGCCTAGAAGGTCTCGTTGGAAAGGTAATTAATAATGGAACATTCTGGAAGTAGTTAATTGACCACATCTAGACATTTAATGCTCCAAAAAATTTGGCACGTAATAGGATCGTGAATTTGCAAACAACCTAATTTTCTGAGTGAGTTTTTGGAGGAATTTTATTTTTCCAGGACATTGTTGTTAGTAGTTTGTTTCCAGATTACCCAATTTCCAAGAATATCATAGCAGGAAGCCTTTGAGAGCTTAAATTTATTTTTTATTAATTAATTGAATTGAATTTAAATTATAATGTTTTATTTTTACAGTTTTTACTTTTGGGTTTTGTTTAACCATATTTTTATGACAATTTTGCAGAGTGACCTCACGCCTCATATCTACGGGGTTGGAGAAACAAAAGAGAAATGGGGAATTTTATAGCTTTCAAATTAGATCCCAAATCTTCATTCATTTGTTCTACAACAACTATCTATTTTGGTAATGTAAGTGTAAAATTATAAATATGAGCTCTAAAAATGAGCTAAGGGTTCCAAAATTTTGCTAGATTGAAACTCTTTTCACTATTATAAGGGGGTTTTCCCTTTAAGATTATTTTTAAGACATAGATTTGAACTTGGGGATTTTCTTTTTGAGATTAAATTTTTGTTGTTGGGGCATATTTCATACTACTGTGGATCTGTTCTTTGTCAATGGAGCTTGGTGTCTTGGAAAGATTGTTGTAAATTTCTTAGTAAAAATAATATCATGAGATTTATATGTTTATGATTATATTTCAATTCGAATACTATTATTTTTTTTAATATAATTATATTATTTTGTTGTTGGCAGATTTATGAAAATGATTGCATATTGTGGCACTATTGATATGTATCCAAATATCTATTTATGTGATCAACTATGTGATCTTGTAATTATTTAGATTTTCCATTTATCTCTAGATTTTATCATACATATAAATGAATATTTGAGTAATTAATTAGTTAGAAATTTGTTATCATAAAGTGTTTTAACTGTCATTATAAGCATGAGAAATATTTCCATGTTATAATGGCTCACCCTTTATTATTTTTAGTCTTTGAATTGAGCATGCACATCACTGAATAATGTCAGTTTTCATAACTAATTTTGTAGCTTGATATTGGCCATAAATTGCATGTTAAATCCAAATCATTGTTAAATCCATTACACTTGGTATTTAGGAACTACTTCTTATTTACCAATTTAGAATAGTTTTATTTTTTTTTCTGCATTAGCAACTAGCATTGCATTTAAATTTGGTTTTCATTTATTTTAATTGAAAATATCCTTACACACGGGTGAACATAAGGTGGCCTAGTTGAGCCCTTATTTTGGCCCATTTAATAGACTACCTTCTTCAAGTAGCTGCAAGTAGGTAAGTCTATCTTTTGCCTCTTAGTGCAAATAATTGATATCATACACTAACGGTTAAAAGTTAGAGTAGATTCATGCATTTAGTTTAGTTTTAAATTGTATTAAGCATTTGGTTTTAGGTTGAGGCAACTAGGCCTATAATCGATAACAATCACCATCCCAAATAGATAAGGTTCTTATTGGGGCCCTAATCAGATGATTTATTTAACGTTGATCATGGTCAATTTTGGCCATCAACACCTTGATACCCAACTTTGTGCGTAAGGCATGAAATATATTCATGAACTTTGAAACTTTTTGTCCATTTCCTATCGTAGTGTGGTCCATTTTATGTACATGTATTCATAGCTTCCAACAAGGTAATACGGTTTCTTAACAACATCACTAAAAGAGTTCCAAGAGGGTGTCATTGCAAATAGTGGGGATTCCTCCATGACCATTTTCTCAGAGTAATTTTCCCACCAGTCCTTGACATGGAGGGGAAGCCTTAAGGAGTGCAAAGGTAATATTTTCTCTATCGGAAAATTTATGGACCAAAAAAACTCCATCCAATAGATTTAACTATTAATCTAGAGAATTTGCATTTATTTTGCCTTCAAATATAGGAATATCAAAATTAACTTGTACCTTAAAGGGGGAGGAACTTATGAAGTGGATGTTGGATTAATATGTGTCACCTATTGGTATCCGTCAAAGGATCTGGGAAAAATTATCCATCATCTTGTTCCTTTGTTTCTCGAGGGCTTCTTCGAGCAACTATTTGATAATATCTCCTACTCCCTCGTCTTTCTTTTCTTATACCATGGGACGTTGTCAGGGTTGACAAGGTAAATATTGCAAGGGGTCAAGCAATTCAAGTCCCAAATTCTTATACCCTGACCTCATTGGGGACATGCACAAAAAAGCAGAGAAATAACATACTGCTATGATACCACTTCTCAAAATTTAATAAGGGAACGAAATGAAATTAAAATTAAAATAAAACACAGAGATATAGTGAAATTGAACTTCAATTAAGAAATGTAAATGCTAAAATTATTTACAAGCATAATAAGAGTGAACTAGCTCAAATGGTGGAAGGTTATCTATGAGAAGATGTGTGAAAACTACATGCATCCCTGAATCGTGTTACAATGGGGGTCAGAGACATTTTATCATGAAAAATAAATGAGAAACCCTAAACATCCAAAACTCTAACCATATGAGATGAAGCACCAAAGGCTTATGGACCTTAATGGGGTAAGTTGGCACCTCAAATTCTTGGGGTCATAACTTTGGCATACGATATTTGTTTCGTGCACACGATATCTCGTTAGAATGGTATATTGAGGAGAAAGACTTCTGATTGTTGATGGAATTTTAGGACTTCCATCAACCCATTTTCCTATAATAAAAAAAACCAAGACCTCAAAATGGCTATGAAATTTTAGGACCTGAAAACTACTAAAATAGGAAAATTATGTTGTGAGCTAGTGGAATAGGTGGGTGAGCACCAATATTCACATAGATCACTCTACTGAGTGGGAGGGTTGGTGGACCCCCTTCTGTGTTGTGGTCTAGGGTTACCGCTTGGGGGGTGGGAAAAAAAGTTTGAGTCAATTTTCTACCCTGCGTAGTGCTGGAGTTTATACTGATTACCTCTAGAAAACATCATATTTTGATGTTGGTAGCCCCATCCAACTTGATTTGAAAGTAATCACAACTCAAATGGTTTCAATTTTTCTTCTCATCCAATCTAGTTTGTTGATTTCCATGCCACTATGCCAAGGGATAGTGGAATACCGAGAAGGGGGGCCATGTATTATGAAGAATGAGATTACCGAGGGAACTCTCGCCCATAGGATAGGGACGTAGGATCTACAACATGATATTGTGAGCAACTTCATTTGCATATGTAAGAAGAACTCACTTAATTGAAAGGGAATCATCCACCCAATGATCTTCCCTCTTTGACTCTGCAATGAGGGTAGAATGGAAATCTTGGATTTGATATACAGTTAAACTCAAAGAAGGAAAAGCCAATACATGCATATTATTAATTGATATTGAAAATACAATTCATTTTGGGAATGACACTATTGGATAATTATGAAGTGAGTAGAGACATGCAATAGACCCTGGACCATCTGCATGGACATTTAAAATACTATGACTATCGTGGGTCATTGATTGTTCAGAATCATGCAACACCTTGGGGATTATTCTAGCAACGCCTTGACCTCCAACTAACCCAACAAGCCCGATCAAAGTAGTGGGCTCAGACTTTAAACCCGTTTTTTGAATAAATGATGACTCAAGTTTCATATTTCTTTTGCAATTGTTTATATCAGTGTCTAGATAGGCCAACACCATCGCAAAGGCCTTTTTTAGTTTTTTATGTCATGTTTTGTTTCTCTCACCATCCTTCACAGGATTTGGTTATGGTCTGATCTCCCAACTGAGAGATTAGAATAAACTATGTAGCATTCTATTGTAATTCCATGTTTTAAGATAACAAATTTTCACTTTACACAAAAAAAAAAACATAAATAAATGAATTCTTTATATATATATATATATATACTTTTTAAAAATATTGATTTATTAAAACACAATCTCTTCATCCACTATCTTCTCATGGTCATATAATTTTATTATTATTATTATATAGATTTATATTATCGATGCTATTAATTTAATTTATTAATATTAAAAGGTTAATTGAGACTTATTCAAATTCAAATTTAAATTTTAAACATTAAAAAAACTTTATTTTTAATTGCTAAAGCATAAAACTATTATATATCAAGTATAAATGATCATACACCCCCTTTCTCAAAAACATATAAGAATGAAATCATTTTCGTTTTAATACATCAAATATTCTAAATGCTTTACAACATTACTAAATCATCATTATTTCTTTATACCAATCATATAACCAAAATTAAATAAATACTAACTCATTATGTTGATAGATATGTCTATTTTGGAATAGGGATTTTAGAACTTTAATTTAATTATCAATAATTATAAGGTGGATGGTAGAGATTTATCTTCTATGGAATATTTTGTAATATTTAGAGTAGTATATATGAGTATACACAAATTAATGGTTGGGATTTATCTCCAAACTAGTTATGTTATTTTTACTCTTTTAATTAAATTAATTAATTAAAAAAAGGGCATATGAACAAGTTCCATATAGAGTGAGTTATGGTTTTTTGGGCATGTGGTATTGATAAGCCACGGTATTGTAACAATGCATGTGTGTGTGTGTGTGTGTGTGTTGATTTAAAAAAAAATTGCCTCAAAATGACTTCGCACAAAACCAAATATCACTATTTGAGCCGAGTCTTGTCACAATCTGCCATAAGGGAAACTAGTATCGTTGACAAAGGAAAATAGTCTAGGTCAATAAAAAAAGATCCAAAATTTAAAAAATTGAAAGTTTTATGAAAATATTTGAAATCTAGTTCATCTCTTTTAGGCAATGGATCGTGGTTACAAAAGTACATAAAATTAAGTAAATTTTGCTTAATTTTAACAGTTAAAAATAGACAAACATGCAACATCAAACACAAGCAAATTGACAATAGAATTCACCCATCTTGGGCTATGTCTCCAGGTCCAGCTTCCAATGGTGTAATTTTTATTATATGCTCAAATGCTCAATACATCAACATAAGATCTTCAATCTGCAAAAATAACACTTCCATCATGTCTAGAATTCTAAAAACCCCCTGTCTAGGCTCTTCTTGAGCTCAAAAAAGCTGAAAAATGACCAAAATATGACCATTTCTCCAAGCTGGTCTGCAAAATTATTTACAAAATGTCTCGACCCCACTGAATTGGAAAGAAAACTATATTTTGTCTATTGGTGATGCGCAAAATTTGTTAGGCAGAGGTCACGAGTTCGACCCACATCTCCTGCCACTGTTTTTGTGGTTTTTCTATAAAAGAATATATATTTTTTAAACTATTGGGTCGAAGCACCCTTTGAATACCATGTGACTGGTTGTATGGATACACAAAACCATGTGGCCACCCATTACCCCCATTCCCGACGCTCCGGTCACATGGTCATTAATATAATTATGGGCCTGGGCCTTGGGCGCAAGTAGGGTGCCACGCACCCTAGTCCCATCTATCTCCACTGGTGGTCATGTGGTATCACCATAACCGTGGGCCAAGGCGGTCGGGCTTTCCTTCTAGCTCGCCCTTCTCCCCAATCACTCCACTGTATTATAATACATGAAATTTTCCCACATTATATAATCAAGTGGTAATGTATCTTGAATGATCGGGCAGTGGGTTTTTTGGTTGGAGGTCATGGGGTCGAACCCCGCAGAGCTTGTTTATTAATAAACTAAATTTTTTTCACAAATATTGAGGCCATGTGGTGGCCTCTCATAGGGCCACATGGAGCCCTATGATTGGCCCATGTGGTGGCATGTGATTGGCCCTAACACATGCATGTCCTCCAATAACTATTTTCCAAGTGTCCACACCGGATTAGCCCACGTACCAATCTGTAGAACCTAGTCATCCCACTGGCATTAACAACACATCAACGTACGGTCTGCCACATCATCGTACAGACTACACATTCAACCCTGCACTTTGACTTTTTTTTGTTTGCCAAAAAATTTAGAACATGATAACTTCCTCATACAGTGTTGAATTGAAGCAATTAAAGCATCGTTGGAATCAGAACAATGAGCTCTATGATTTGGTGATGGGTTAGGAATATTTTAATCACTTTAATTTTTTAGAATGTTTTTTATCCACTGGATTACTCCTCCCCACTAGAGGCTTTTGGATCACCAAAAGTCTGTTTTTACTTAATAATTAAGTGAGGGTACAACTCCCTCACTTTCTCAATCTTTATCCACCTTGATCTGTTTGGATTGGTACCTTTGAGCCCCATGTGAAGATACTCCATGTTGCCTCTATGTGAAGTTCTTATCCTCCTGCCAAGAATAGAGTCTTCCTGAAACTCATTTAAATAATTAGGAGAAAAATATTCTATAGATGTAATATGAACATTCTCTTCTTGATCAACGATCATAGGAGGCTCATACAATCTCAAATTTTTCACATTCACAACAGAATAAATTTGCATGTAAGGTGGACAATCTAATTGGATAGTGTTGTTACCAATATTCTCCAAGATTTTCAAAATACCATATCTGATTGGCTTGAGATTTTTACCTTCACCTTGTAATATTTATTTGTTGATGTAAAATCAAACTTGATCTCCCACTTGGAAATCATGATCAACCCAATGCTTATCATTTCTTGCTTTGTACTTGGCTTGGATTTTCTCTAGTTATTCTTGTACCCTTTGATGCACTAATTGGATTTGTTTAATGAAATTATTGGCTTTTTCCACATAACTATATCCATCTACTGCAATATTTGTACCAAAGATGAAATCCAACGGAGACCTTGACAAATAACCCAAACAAGCCTCAAATGGAGATACTCGTGTAGATGAATTCTTGCCACGATTGTAGGCATGTTGGATATAATAAAAATTCTTATCCCAAATTTTAAGATGCTTACCACAATATCTTCGAAGTAGATGCACTATTTTTTTTTTCATTACTTTTGTCTGACCATCGGTTTGTGGATGAAATTTTATGCTCTTCCTCAACTTTGTGTCCATGAGTTCGCATAAACATGACCAAAACTGAATCTCTATTAGAAATAATCGAAGTAGGTAACCCAAAATGAACCATACATTTTGGAAGAACTTCTTTTTATTTTGTTCAATTGTAACCTATTTATTACAAGGCATCAATGCACATATTTTTCTGAAATGATCCACTACAACATACAAATAATCATGACCTTTCCTCGACATTGGTAGTCCATAAAAAAAATCCATAGAAATACTTTTCCAAGGACGAGAAGGGAAAGGAACTGAAGTGTACAAACCCAAATTCCTATTACTTGGCTTTCTAGTGGTGCACATAGAACAACCTTTTACATATCTTGATACAGTTTCATTCATACGAGGCCAATAATGTAGCTGAGAAATTGTTTTTCCTACACCAAAGTGACCAACAATAAGAGAAGTATGGGTTTCCCTTATGACATTAACTCATTTACCCCGTGGAATACACAACTTTCCAAGATGATACAACAACTTGTTATGAACATGATAATCCAACTCTTCAACATGATTTCCTTAACTCAAAGTTGCATAAACATCTTTAAAATCTTCATCTTGAGCATATTGTTCAATATAAATTTCATGCATGATTTATTTATGCTTAAGAATGACAAATGCATTAACAATGGGCCTTGATAACATATCTACAACTTTGTTGTATATACTTTTCTTATATCTGATAACCAAATGAATTTTTTTCAAAAATCCCATCCATCTAAAATTTCTAGCTTGTTGTAGTTTGGTTTGCGATTGTAAATATTGCAAAGGTTGATGGTTAGTATGAATAATCGTTTCTTTATCCATCAAATAATGCTTCCATTTATTCACGCTTTCTACCAAATCATACAACTATTTATCATAAAAGGGATAGTTAATTATTTCATTGGAAAGTGTTTCAAAATGATAACATATTGGCTTACCATGTTGCATCAATACTGCTCCCATAGCATATTCACTTACATCGGTTTTAATTTCAAATCATTGATTGAGGTATGGAAGTGCTAGAATTGGTGTTGTACTGATTTTTTCTTTCAAAGTGTTAAAGTCTTTCTTATGCTTTCCTCCCCACTAAAATACCTTCTTCACACTTGTTAAAGCCTGTAATGGTGCTGCAATAAATGAGAATTCAACGATAAATTTTATCCAATATTGGGATGCTCCCAAAAAGCTCCTAACTTTTGTTACATTATTGGGTTTAGGCCAATTCACAATAACATCAAATTTGGAGGGATTACTCTTCAATTGACCACCTCCTACAATATGACCCAAGTAAACCAAAGAGTTTTTCAAAATTTCACATTTAGACATCTTCAAATACAACTTTTTCCTTTTTAAATACATCTAGAACTTTCTTTACATGCTTGACATGCTCTTCACGAGTCTTACTGAAAATCAGAATATAATATAAGTATACTATGAAATTCATCATGGAATGGTCGCAATACATCATTCATAACTATCATAAATGTGGTAGCTACATTACAAATCCCAAATGACATAAGTAACCATTCAAATAGACCTTGTTTTGTCTTGAAAGCAATTTTCCAAATATCATCCTCAACAATCCTTATATGATGATAACTACTTATCAAGTCTAACTTTGTAAAATAAACAACATCCTGTAACTGATCTAGCAAATCATCAATGCGAGGAAGAGGATAGCAATTCTTTTGTTCAATGCTCGGAAATCCGAAGACATGTTCCATGTAACATATTTCTTTGGAACTAGAACAATAAGGGACCCACAAGGAGATGTACTAGGTCTGATGACCCCCTTGTCAAGAAACTCTTGAATTTTCTTCTTAATCTCTGTATTCTCCAAAAATGACACTCTATACATACCAATATTCGGAAGTGGTGCATCTTGGTGCAATTGTATCTCATGTTGGATTCCTCTTTTTGGAGGTAAAATTTCAGGCTCCTGCAACATCTTGTCATAAGTGTTAACAACTTCAACCAATTCATGCTTGATTTTAGAATCACATCTTGATAAAGCTTCAGATTAAGCAGTATCTTTAGTTTTATTGATGAACGACACAAAATTCTCACTAGCATTCACAAGGTTTTTCATTTGACCTGGACTAATAAGAGATAAGTTCATCTTCTTGCGGTGTGCTCTAACAATATACTCAACTCCATATTTGAAAATATGATATTTGTTCTTATGGTGATAAAATATGGATTTTCGGCCATATGAATATCAAGTGGTACAACATCAAGCTCTACCTTGTCTATAACATTAACAATGATTCCAAATTTGATTTTACATTTCCTTGTCACTTGCAATTCGGCATCATCACATACCCAACCCAAGGGGTAAGGTTTTGCATGAGGTGTAATCTCTAAATTAAGTTTCTTTGCAATTTCTCTAGAGATAATATTGGCTTGAGATCCACTATCAAATAATCTATTAACCTTTGTATGTTTTGTAGTGACCTTGATATTAAAAAACTCACTTGTTGCAATATCATTTTGAGATTCAACAGGCTTGCTAGAAGAACTAGTACTTGCGTTAGAAGCTATACCTTTCATTCCAATGGTTGTGATTTTGGTTTCATCACTTGAATAAGATCCTACAACTTGTTGAGTTGTAGTAGCAGTCTTTTGTTTCCCCTTGAAATTGAAATTCTTTGGGCTCTATTCTCGATGTAATTTCCAACAATGGTCTTCATCATGGCCATCTTTTGAATAATGTTTACAAGTATGTTTCTCTCCCTTTTTCTTAATGGTAGTATTCTTCTTTCCTTTTCCTTTAAATTTCCCCTTTCCTTTCTCTCCATATTTAAATGGTTTCTTGGTGGACTCCTGAGGAACACTCTTTCCTCTTGATTATAAATGAGTTGCCTAAACACATACTTCATCTATATTGGTGGGATTAAACATAAATATAGTATGTCTCAAAATAACTATGTAATCCTCCTATATACTTAAGGAGAGTATCTTGTGAGGTCAAAGCAACACCTAAGATTAATGCTATTTTTCTAAATTATTGTGTGCAACTCTGGACACTTTGAGCTTTAGTTTGTCTAAAATTTTCCAATCCATAATTTCTTTTTGCATGTAAGCTAATGAATAAAATTTCATTCTTAATGTAGCTATAAAATCATTCCAAGAAGAGATAATTTTACCACTTTTCTTCAAATATTCTTGAGTTCTGGCCTCCTACTAGATGAGGTTTTCACCTTCCAAGTGAAGAGAAATAATATGGATCTTTGTGACATCATCATCAATCTTTTGAATCATGCAATAAAATTCAATTTGATGAACCCAGTTATCCAAATTTTCAACAGTTACTTCTCCATTATACATTGAAAATTCAAACTTGACATCAATCTTAAGAAAATGAGACTTAACATGTCCTCTTGGAGATGTATAAGGAGTAGTTCTATGTGAATAAGGAGGTTGAGAAGGAGGTGAAGGAGGAGGAGGCTTGCTCCCATTACCACCATCACCTTTTAGTTGATTAGAAAATTCTTCTTGCAACTGTGTTGTTCTCTCATTGTACAACACTTTCACCATCTTAGTTGTGCCAAAGAAATATTTTCTAAAAGCTCTCTCATCCTCAAACATTGGGTATTTTCCTTTTCCTTCTTCATGTGCCATGAATTTTGGAGTTTTGTGGCCTCTTTAATCCAATTTAAGGGTTAGGTACTTCAAGTTTTCCTTCTCCTCTTATCAATTTAGACCTTGTAAGCATTCAAAAACCTTGAAAATCTTGTCAAACTTTCACAAAAAACATGCTCTGATACCAAACTTATCCAAAATTAAAAAAGTGAAGGTTTCATGAAAATAGTTGCCAGCTAGTTCATATCTTTAAGGCAATGGATCGACGGTTGAAAAAGTGCATAAAATTAAGCAAATTTTGCAGAATTTTAATAGTTAAAAATGGACAAGCATGCAATATCAAACACAAGAAAATTGATAACAGAGTTCACCCATCTTGAACTTCATCTCCGGGTCCAGCTTCTAATGGTGGCATTTTTGTTATATCTCAAATTCTCAATGCATCAACATACAAGATTAAATCTGTAAACATAGCATTTCCATCATTTCGAGAATGTTCAAAAACCCCTTTCTAGGCTCTTCTTGAGCTCAAAAAGGCTGAAAAATGAGAAAAATATGACCCTTTCTCAAACATGGTATGTAAACTGCTTTGAAAAATGTCTCGACCCTGCTAAATTGGCAAAAAAATTGTTTTTGGTCCATTGGTGGCAACCAAAATTAGTTGGGTGGAGGTCACAGGTTCGACCCATACCTCTCGATGATGTTTTTTTGTTTTTGTTATACAATAATATTGTTTTTTTTTTAATTGCTAGGCCAAAGCCCCCTCCGAATACTGCATGACCAGTTGTATGGGTACACAAATCCATGGGGCATGGGCCATAGGCCACACACCTCCCATTACCCTCGTTCCTGACGCTCTAGCCACGTAGTCGTTAACATAATCATGGGCCTGGTCCTTGGGCGCAGGCAGGGTGCCACGAACCCTGCCTTAACTATCTATGTCGATGGTCATGTGGTATTTCCATAACCATGGGCTTGGATGGTAGGGTGCGCTCACCGGCCCACCCTTCCCCCCAACTGTGCTTCTCTATTACAATAAATTAAATCTTCCCATGTTATATAATCAAGTGTTAATGTAGCCCAAACGGTCGGTTTGTTGGTTTGAGGTCATGGGGTCAAACCCTACGGAACTTGTCAGTCAATAAACCAAAATTTTGGTGTGAATATTGAGGCCACTAGGTAGCCTCTCATAGGGCCATGTGGCGCCCTCTGCTTGGTGCACGTGGTGGCATGTGATTGGCCTTAACACAAACTTGTCTACCAATAACCGCTCGCCAACTATCCAAACCGGATTGGCCCACATGCCAATCCCTACATCCCAGTCATCATGCTCATATCGACATCACGTCAGCGTAAGGTTTGTCGCATCAGCATACAGACTGCATAATCAATCCTGCACTTTGACTTTTATGCTATTTTCCATAAACTTCAAAACGTGATAACTTCCTCATATGGTGTCGAATTGAGTTGATATAAGCGTCATTGGAATTTGAACAATGAGCTATATTATTTAGCATTTGTTTTGAGAGATTTTGATCACTTTCATTTTTTAGCATATCTTTGATCCCATGGATCACAAAATGTAAACAACTCATACTACTAAATACATGACTACTGAGATAAAATTTACTACTAAGAGTAAATTACATAAGCCAAAAGGATGAAAGAGGCATAAAGTATTTGATGAAGTGACTGGGTCTGAATCCTGGGCACTAATGCGTGTTGGGGCTGGATATTTCAAGTAAAATTGGATATTCCCTTCAATGTGTGCTAGCCACATATCCAGAATGGAAATACAAGGATGTTGGTGGCATTTAACTCAGTGAATTTCATTGAGAAAGGAAATTATGATGTTGTGTTCCACATACTTTTCCATCAGGACCCTACCTAAGAGTACCTTCATTTTCCAGTGGAGGGTAATGGAATTAAGATATAGGCTCCCTCTTCCCCAAGTATGACCAGGGTTAGGAACCCAATTGGATACTTTGGCTTGGATTTCATAAAGAGAGGAAGTGTGGTAGCCATTTTTCATCAACGCTTCAAGTTGGCATATTTCCCTTTGGATTTCCAGAGTAGCGGAGAAGTGGAAAATATTTTCAACATTTTGAGCTTGAGATTGAGCATGTGGTCAGCCTTGAGGGTCTTTTCCACCAGACCACCAATGAAAACACATCCATTGATAGGGTATTGGTTTTTAGTGCAAAATAGTCCAGAGTGAGGATAGTCACTAGAGGAAAAATAAATCGATAATATCATAAAACAAAATGCGAAGTAAAAGGGATGCACAATAAATATTAGGCTACTATGAGAATGGTCCGACAACCATATAAACCAAATATGTAAATACCAGTGCACACAACCAACATTGTCCATATACTATGAACTCGAAGCCACCATGCAAAAATTATTAAATTAAAAGAGTTGAAGAAGTAGTATATTTTAGACATATAATGAATCACTAAGCAATGGCCATCCCACCAATATTTGAAATGCTACAAGTTTAGGACAAGCCTTCATCAGTCACCTTCTCATCTTATTTGAGTTTTCGCCATATTCATTGCTAATATTCTACGAGCCACATCCTCAACTAGCATCATACTACTACTCTTAAAGACTCATCGTCGTAGGATAGATTTTTCCCCGAACCAAGGACAAATCATAAGAATTGTCATAGGGAAATATCCCACCTACCACAAGGGACTATTTTAGGCATAATTAAAAAACACAGAGTTGAATTTTCCTAGCCAGGAACACATATACAAAGCACAAGTTTCCATATGATTGTGGAGGGAATGAATACCAGTTAACATGTGTGATTGCATGGGGTAGGACAGCCATGCCATCACCAACCTCATAAATATGATGGGAGGTGTCAGGATGGTGAGCTCCCACCCTTTCTCCATTGACACAAAATCCAACACCCTCGATCAAGGATGTTTTGTCATGATTGAGGATAATTCGAAGTTGTCCCCTCCACTTGGACCATGCCTCAGCAAAGCATGCAACTTCCAAATGAATGTTTTGTTCTTGGTAACCCACATTAGCCAGGAAATATG